>JAGFBZ010000461.1:431384-527639 GCA_018398805.1 Hirundichthys speculiger | reverse complement strand
TCTTCTCAATACAGAAGATTAGGACTAGCAACAAATGACAAAAAAAAAATTGTATCCGTTCTCTTCTTCTTTTTTTTTTTTTACAATACTGTTTTTTTCTTATCCTCTTTATACCTGCATACCACTGGTGAGTGGAAACTGTTTTATCAACTCTCAGATTTGTCAAATCCTGGTTTTGCTACTGCCCTCTTTTCAATAAATTAGTACAGTATCATGGTTCTTTTTCCTTTAGTACATAACAAGTCAACTGTACTTTAAGCCTAAACTAAGGCATTACAGTAAACCCTCACAGTTTGCGGTCTCAGCAATCGTGGTCTCAGTATATCGTGGAGGTTTAAAATATTCATTGAAAAAAGTTTTTGAAAAAAATTTCAAAAAATCGGAAAAAATTTTTCAAAAAATTCAAACGAAGTGCGCAAGAACGAGTCTCAGGAAGCAACAACAAGAGCCTACACGGGACGCTCCATGAACAAAAATTGAGGCCTGTGATTGGCTGCTACGACGGGCATTACTGTGCCGTTGGTGCTCTGTACGCTGATTGGCTGACATGCGTCCCTGCATCTCCCATCTCTTGCTCTCGTGAGACAAAGCCGAGTTTAATGCTGATACACTTGGTGTTTCTGTTCGTCAGTTCCGAATATCACTTGCTTATTTCAACGATTTAGTGCTCTTTTAAAGTTAACTCACTCACTGCCATTGATGTTTATCAACATCAATTGGGTCTAATATGTGTCACTGGGGTTGCTAGGCAGAGCTTCAAAATAAATATCAGAGTTTTGAACATCGTGGTTAGTGTTCTGATCCTCCAGATGGCAGCATCGCCACACTGCGCCGTTTCCTGTTTGGGAACACTTCGGTTTCCCAGTGAAAACCTGCAATGGGGAAAAAAACAAGTGGATAAAACGAAGGCGGTATGTTGTCATTGTTTTACTGAGGTCGGCTATGTTTCGGGCAACACTTGAAATATGCTAAACAAGTCACCTGAGACGGCATTACCCAAGTGTTAAGATTACCGTGACAAGAGAAAAAACCCCCATAGTGCAAACTCCACTAATATCTGCTTTCAAGCATCCTTTCAATCACATTTCAGATTGGGCTAAAGCCATAAAAACATCCATTGGTGCTTTTATAACATCGGACCTTAGACCATACACATTTATGGTACATTGTACATTGACAGTTTTTTGGTTAAATAAACAACACACTGTGGAAGAAAATGGTTTTGCATTTTGTTCCCATACTGTACTGAAAATGTAACGAACCGTGACCCAAAACCGAGGTATGTACCGAACCGTGATTTTTGCATACCGTTACACCCCTAGTTACCATGTTTTTTTTTTCAGTTTGCCAAATGATCTCAAATAATGTATTTTATATGCACACACATAGCGCCCAGTTCTCCCATTGGCACATAAGTCCATATTTACATGCCCTGGCTTAAGCGGTTTCTGCCATCCCTACTTTCAGATACACCCACTTGTGTAAGTCCAGAATGGAGGCGGTCTTAACAAAGAGGGATGATACATTGAAAAAAGGAGGCAGACCCAATCGTTATGTCATCTTTAGTGTTTTTTTTCTGAACCATGGAACAGAGTTTGGCCGGAACTTGTGAATGCCATTGAAATCTGTGAAAAATACAAGCCACACTTTAAATTTGAACAAGATTCCTTAAGAGTGGGTACGATTTAATCTTGTAGGCTGATAAAAGATTTTAAAAAATGCATGTGAGTTATGACTTGTTTAATTAATAAATGTTTGCCAGTCCACCTGAAAATCACAAATCTATGTCTACTCTGCAACCTGAAATCAATTAGTAGTTTGAAATATGAATATTATTAGTATATCTTGAAATATTGGAAATACCCTTGGCCAATGCATAATTTGGATTCAATTATAAAACGGGCACGGAATGTGGAAGCAAAGATAAAGCGGCGATATCGAAGGCAAAGAAAAAGCCTAATTTAAATGATGAAGAATTGAATGTGAACCCAAGCCGCAGACAGACTATGAATCTGAACTTGGATCACTGCCAGATCTCTTTCCAGAACCACCACGTGACCACGATGCTGACGACCCAGACAAATAGTTCAGGTGGCTGGTCTGGATTGAGGAAGGACGAATGGCTGAGTAGGGAACCACAGCTCGAAATGTGCATAACTGGCCTTGTGTAACTCTTACGTGGGTGGAAGAATCGAGTCCAAAGTGCCCACACCATGTAAAAGATAGAATGGCTGACTATGGCTTCTTTCAAACTCAGGTTCCAGAAATCACCTCCCATCACTGTTGTGACTGCTCAAATCATGTTTGAGGCAGGGTCCCAGTTAGATGATTTATTAAGGCTTCTCACAGGTTGTACAACTGTATATGCTGATAAACCTGTGCCCACTCTTAAACGTGTGTGTGTATGTGTGTGTGGTTTCTATGAAGAAAAGGACAAATAAAAATACATGTGTCATTAATGAAATAATGAAATACCTGAGCTGACTGTTATGCTTAAACTATGACAATATGACACTAAACTCAAATACAGTGGTACCTCTACTTACGAACGTCTCTACATATGAAATTTTCAGGTTACAAAACGCCTCAATGGGAAAATATTGCCTATTGTTACGAAAGAAATTTCAGGATATGAAAGGCAAAAATACAGAAAGTGCTGCTACTCGCAGTTCCCAGAGTTTACCGAATGTAAACATACTTGTCGGCTCTGTATCTCAGTTTGAAAGCGGTGCATCCGAGCTCCTCTGCCATTGGCTATCGCTTAGCATCTTCCTGGCATCTGTCTGTCTGTGTTCAAGATAACTCAAAAAGTTATGGATGGATTTTGATGACATTTTCAGGAGTTGTCGGAAATGTGAAAAGAAAGAACTGATTTCATTTTGGGTGTGATCCGGAAGAAATCCAGGATTCTGGATCGCTTTCAAATTTTCAATAATTGTTGCGCTTGGCGGGGGTCTGCGCTCTCTGAGTGCTTTTCTAGTTCTAATATGTATTTCTTACAGGTTTTTATGTCATTTCATGTATTATTTATAATTTATAAAAAATTTATATTCGAATTTTGGGGGGCTTGGAACGGATTAAGGCATTTACATGGAAAACGCGTCTCTACTTACGAAATATTCAGGTTACGAAACTACATCCAGAACCAATTCATTTTATAAGTAGAGGTACCACTGTATTTATATGCAATTGGCAGGAATAGCTCTCAACCAGAGCAGGCTATTCATATATTGTCAATATCTAAAATGTACAAGGCAACATCGCACACTATTGCAGGCTATATTCCTCTCTGCGACACTGTCTGTGTCGACCTACAATTTTGGCACCGTAGTGTCGGCGTAGGGTGTGTGTGTGTGTGTGTGGGGGGGGGGGGGGCATCTCAGATCTGCAGATTCACCAGAGTCAGACCATACCAACTGAAGCAGAGTGTGGAGGGAATAATCCAAGTGCAGGCATCCTGGGGCTGGAATGTACCAACTTAGGGTGGAGTCCAGTAAGGCCGTTTATGGGCCTTTTTTTCACCACGACTCTGAAACCACAGAGCACACGCACCTGCTAAATCCTAATTTAACCTCTGGTGGCTCTTATCCAGTTGCTGCCGACCATCTCCAACTCAACAAGCCACAGCTGTAGGCTTCAAACACTTTGAAACACCCAAGAAAATTCAGGCGTTGATATCCTTGTTTAATGACACGGCTTACAGATCAGAACTAAAAAAGGGACTTTTGACTTTTTAAAAATTTTGCCTAAGAATACATGACACATACGTATCTATCCTACTGTTTCTGCAGGTGCCATCAGTGTGGATGTGAGTGGAAATGCAATGAAGGTCAGGCACTTAAATTAAAAGAATTGTTCAGGAACAATATTACTCTTTAAAAAAACAGTAAATAATCTGAAAATGTTCTTTCTCTACAGCAAACAAGGAATATTTCTGAAGAAGACAATGAAAAGACATGTCAAAAAGAATTTAAAGCACTGCTCAGCAGACTTCACCTTCAGGACAGATATCATCACAAATTGTCACCAGGAGACTTTCTTAAAATTGGTGCACCGGTGAATCAGAACAATGATACATCTGAGAAAGATGTAGCTCGTACTTTTCTTCAGAGATTAATGACATTAGATTACAGAGCCAGATACATCCCTGTACGAAAAGACAGTTCTGAAGAGAGCCATTTACAGTCTGTTCCAGTTTCTGACAGTGATGACACAGATGACAGTGACTTAGAGGACTTTTTAAACAACACAGTGAGAGGTCAGTCAAAACAGGCTCATGTACATCCAATAGATGTTCAGATGGCAGTATTTCACTGCTCAAACAGTTTACTTAAGCAGAACATGGTCACAAAGTTGTCTCAGTGCCAGTACGCCTTACCTTTACTTGTTCCTGACCCCACTTCAGCAGATATTGAGTGTCCTCTGTGGGCATTCAGACAAATAAGCAAAACATGGAAGATCAAAAGTTCTAACACTGACATAAGAGATGGTAACACTGACATCATGAAGAGTATGCCAATCTGCAAGGCCAACATTCCCATGGTGTCATTTTTCCGGCTCGGATCATTGTCTCAGTCTAAATCTCAGCTCATGAACGCTTTGATCAATGAACGTCACAACACGTTCTTCCATAGAAACTGTCCTGGTAGCACCAAAGCTCGTCATTTGATGGACGGTGTGGCAGAGATTGCCTGGTACTGCCCTGCTGGAAAACCTGATGATTCCTTCTCTGACTGTGTCGCCTTCTGTAATCTTCATGGAGATTCTCTATCACATGAAAAACAACGTGACATACTGATTGAAAAAATCTGCAGTTATCGTTGTTCTTGTACCAACTCTGGAAAAAAGCCAAGGAAGTAGTGCAGTCATAAAGACTCTTTACAAGTCACCAAAACCTCTAATCATTCTCATTGCTGATGATGACTGTGATGCTGCTCATAAGCCAAAAATACAAAAAATACAAACTGGGGCTGAAAGACAGAAGCCAGTCAGATGTGTCTGAAGAACTGAAAGAAATTATTGGAAACATTTTGTCTGGACCACACACACTCTTCCAGCTTGAATCAATGACTGAGGTGTCTGGAGTCAAAGTAGATGAAACTAACCCAGTCTGTCAAAAAGGGAAATCTGCTGCCATGGAAATGATGAAGCTGATTCAAAGGATGGATGTAACCAAGATCAAAGACAAATTTCTCCCTTGTCATGGCCAACTTTGGCATGACTGGTCCAGAATAAACAAAGAACTGTATCACCTGAAAGGACACATTGAAAAAGAGAAGAGTCAGAAAGATCAACAGCTGATGCAGCTGCGACAGAAACAACGTGATGCTTCCTGTAGTGAGCTGATGGAGTCATTCACTAGAAGCATCAAGGATTTACCATCAGATACCAAAGAATATTTCCTAAAATGGATTCAAATCCTAATAGATGCCCTCTCCACAGATGATCTGTCTTCAATTCTCCAAAACTATGATGAAATATGGTCTGAGGTCTTGGTTTTGAAGAAAAAAACATGACAAATCTGCTCTGTTAAAAGACAAGCAAGCTGAACTTGAACAGCTGTCAAAAAAGCTGCAGTCAGCAACCTTTGGCTTGGAGCACATCTTCAGAGAGATGGGACAGATCTATGAAGCCCATAGATCTCAGGAGAAACAAACACGGAGCCGACAGACTGAATGGGTTAAATACCCTGAGCTGGCTGCAGATCTGATGATATCAGGACACCCGATGGAGCTGATGGATGGAGATGCAGGTCACGTCCCTTTAACATGGATCTCCAGTGTTTTACAGGAAGTCATCAACAAGCTGGGTGACCAGAGAGTTTTTGTGTTGTCGGTTTTGGGCGTACAAAGCAGTGGAAAATCAACAATGCTGAATGCCATGTTTGGGCTGCAGTTTGCTGTGAGTGCTGGCAGGTGCACCAGGGGGGCCTACATGCAGCTGGTCAAACTGTCAGAGGAGATCCAGAAAGACTTCAGCTTTGAATACGTTCTAGTTGTGGACACTGAAGGACTGCGTGCTCTTGAGTTGGAAGGTAACGCCACTCTTCACCACGACAATGAACTGGCCACATTTGTTGTTGGTCTGGGAAACATGACACTGATCAACATCTTTGGAGAGAATCCAGCTGAGATGCAAGATGTCCTGCAGATTGTTGTTCAGGCTTTTATGAGGATGAAGAAAGTTCAGCTTTCTCCAAGTTGTGTGTTTGTTCATCAGAATGTTACAGATATTGCAGCTGCAAAGAAAAACATGGAGGGAAAGAGACGACTGCAAGAAAAACTGGACAAGATGGCTCAACTAGCTGCCAAAGAGGAGGGTGTGTGATGCTGAGTGCTTCAGTGATGTCATTGCTTTTGATGTGCAAACAGATGTGAAATACTTTGCCCAGCTATGGGAGGGAAGTCCACCAATGGCTCCTCCAAATCCAGGTTACAGTGAGAGTGTCCAAGAACTGAAGAACATCATCCTGTCCAAGGCTTCAAAGTCTGCTGGGATCTCTCTCTCACATTTCAACAGCAAAGTCAAGGACCTTTGGAACGCCCTGATGAATGAACACTTTGTTTTTAGCTTCAAGAACACACAAGAAGTTTCAGTCTACAGAAAACTTGAGGTCCTGTACGGAAACTGGACCTGGGCCCTGAGGAGTGAGATGTTGACCATTGAGAATCAGCTTTATCCCAGAATTGAAAAAGGACAACTAGACAGGGTTGAACTCAGTTACCTCTTAAAAGAAATGAGCAAAAGATGTGATGAAATTAAAAAAAATATGACAGATTACTTTGAAAACAACACAGACAAAGAAATGTTGGTTCAGTGGCGAGGCCGATTTGAAAACAAAATCAAGGAGTTTCTTGATGACCATGTGAGTGGAGTGAAAAGAAAACTGGATGAAGTTATCCAACAGAATAAAGCTCGAAAAAAGCTTGATGAGAAGAAGACAGAATATGAGAAGAAGCTGCTGCAAAAGAGCAAAGAGCTCGCTCACCAGTTAAAAGACAAAACAAATGATGAAGAGCAACTGAAAAGGCAGTTTGACTCAGTTTGGAGTGTCTGGGTAACTGAATTTACTTCAGATACAAAACCCATTGAAGATATCAACTTGGAAGAAGATCAGTCAGCTGTCCTTCTACACCTTGGATTTGATTGGCCTCTCATTGAGGAATCAAAATGGAGCGGGAAATACAAACATCTGTCCGAAGTTGGGAGTTTTTCTGACTATATAACTCAAAAGAAGTCCCAAAAACTCTATCAGGAAAGTCAACATTTTCCAGATTACAGAGAAACCAAAGACACAAAAAGATCAGGTATAATGACAAGAATGTTCAAGTATGCCCTGAACGTGACAGGAATAGCAGGAAATGACTCAGCAACGCAGCCAAAGGTAGAACATGATGAACAACAGCTGATCAGATCTCTCATTAATGAGGTTGAAGATCAATCCCTTGACATCATTCAGAGAAAACCTGTAGCAACAAGAGGATATAGATCAACGTACCTGCAAGAAGTGGCAAACAATGTTCAAAAGAACGTGATAGAATTTAATTCAAAGAGGAAATTTGCGCTCAAGAAGGAGTTTACAGTTGATCTCTCACTGTATGTCTTTGACAAGGCAGCCAGTTGGATTTTGAAGGCTCAGAAGACGTACAAAGAGAAAAATGATGCTCTGACTTATTTGGACAGCAAGAAAAATGAATATTACAACATTTTCAGGAGCTTCTGCAAAGGAAACTCATCTGCTGTGGTGTTTGGAGAGATGATCTGTGAAAAACTGAAGGTTTCTGCTGTTGAAGCTGTCAGTAACAAGACTGCCATCGATCTGGCTGGAGATATGAGATGTAATTTCCCAGCATTCAGTGGAAACAGGCTGAACCTGGAGAAGCATGTGTTGAAGTCACTAGCAAAGAAAGAAGACTTCAATAAGTTCATCACCTACATCAGAAATCCAAGAAAACAGGTAGAGAAATTTATAAAAGAAGAAGTAAAGAAATACATCTTCACAGAGCACAAAGATGAATCAGTGAAAAAACTCAAGAAGAATGTTGAGGACATCAAAACACATGTCAGTCAAGCTTTATTTGAAGCAACAGAGAAATTCAAAACCCAGAAAGGAAACATCGACATTTGGATGGAGGAATTTTCCAGTTTACTGAACAAGAAGCTGACACTTGATACCATCTGTTGTCAGAACTTCAGAGACATAAACAATTCTGAATTTCTGAAAGAAGAGATAGAGAAAGGTCTTGAATCAATCATCAAGGAGTTGAGCCGCCTCTCTCTGGATAAAGTGACAGAGTACAGACAGAAACCTGATGAAATCCTCATTGAACAGCTGTGTAACGGCTGCTGGGAACGCTGTCCATTCTGTGGAGCTGTTTGTACCAACACCCTGAAAGACCACAGTCCTGACAAACACAGTGTACCTTTTCATCGACCATCTGGAGTTGAAGGATGGCACAAAAGAGGCAAACTGGATCTGGTCATTGATTTCTGCACCACATTAGTTGTGAGTGACAAAAGGTTCCGTCCCAGTCCTGAATCAGAGCAGTCTGTTCCCTATAAACAGTATCCAACTGCAGGGGATAAGTATGAGTCATGGATGATTACTGCTGATGAATCTAAGCTGATCTACTGGAAATGGTTTGTGTGTCATTTTCAAAAGGAACTGGAAGACTACTATGAGTTAAAGTTCCAGGGTGTAGGAGAAATTCCCAGTGAATGGAGAAAATACAGTAAAGAGGAGGCTATTAAAAGTCTGTATGAAATGTGCAGTTAGAGAGAAAACTGCATCTGTGGTCAAAGTAACAGAGGACTGAACAGAAAAATCTCCAAAATCAATGGAGCAGCACCTATTTATATCATAATTTAATCAATAAATATGTTACTTCACAAATAATTAACAGAATGAGTTAAAGTACAATATTGTGTTTAAAAAGCAAATAACGTGGCTTGAAGAAAACATCAGCATCATCTAATTATTCAAAGATGGGGTAAAAAAGTTAGCTAAGATTAGAAATCAGTTTCTGTTCATAGATCTGTCACTGAAATAATACAGCGTTTTGCTTATTTTCCTGCTCTGTACCAATTCATGTCTCTCCGATGTACCTGTCTGGAGAGATACAAGCAGTTCATAAACTAGTTTATTTTATTTTTTTAAATTGTGATTTTGGACTACAGCAAACAGAATATAAAAAGTCATGGAAAGCTTTGACTTCTATGTTGTTCATAATTTAGACAGAATAATAATAAAAAAATAAAAAAACAGAAAAATAAATGTCAGTGATGACTTGATTTATATTTTATTACTCCTAATGTTTTTTTTTTTTCTTTTTGAAGATGAAGACATCATTAAACATAAAACTTTGATTGCAGGTTTTTGGGATGTTTGAAAGAGTAATGAATAATGCAGGCTGAGCGGTAGTGCCGTTGCCTAACATATGGGAGGTCCTGGCTTCGACTCCTGGTTTCATCAGGAAGGGCATCTGGAGTAAAACTTGTGCCAAAACTTCTCATGCAGATCACACTCTTCTGTGACGACCTTGAACAGGAGGCAGTTGAAGTTTACTCATCTTGCGTCAAAGGTACCAATGATTTACTTCAATGGTGCTCAAACTGGTTCGTGTACCACCAGTGGTACGCGAGTGCTCTCTGGTGGTACGCAGGGGAACGTCATGACTTTCCATTTTTTTTTTCCACATTTTCACTTAAAAAAATTGTTAAACATACGATGCATTATAAACACATTTCAAATGAAATGTGTAGCTTGAGATGATTAAAATTTTCTTATAAAAAATATTTGTTGCATATTCAGTTGCAGTGCAGATGTAACAACTTTTGAGTGTGTTTATTTTGATCTGTCTGAAAGTATGAGTATGTGAGAATTGTTGGACAGAGTTGTAAATGTCTGATTCTGATTAAAATGAAACTATAAGGTTGAGCACAAAGAGCTTTTTTCCATGTTGTATGCATTTTTCAAAGATTTTTTTAAAAACCATAATAAATCATCTATATGGCATTTTCAACAATTTTGTGCCCGATCTCCTTTAAATTGTGTAATTGTGTCCATGTTAACATTAATGTTGCCTCATTACACTCATGAACATCTAAAGAAATATAAATCTTTGAGAGAACCTTTTTTCCTTTGATGCAATGATACACATTTTTTATTACATGCAAAACAATCATAAAATATGACACATAACAGGATGGTATACAGAAAAACAAATACAAATAAGAACATTAAAACAGAACATCAGCACATACATATATAAATATATATATATATATTTATATTTATATATATATGTAAATATATATATATATATATACACACGTGGACAAAATTGTTGGTACCCCTCAGTTAAAGAAGGAAAAACCCACAATTCTCACTGAAATCACTTGAAACTTACAAAAGTAACAATAAATAAGAATTTATTGAAAATCAAATAATCAAAATCAGCCATCACTTTTGAATTGTTGATTAACATAATTATTTAAAAAAACAAACTAATGAAATAGGGCTGGACAAAAATGATGGTACCTCTATAAAAGATTGAAAACTATTTGACCAGAGTGACATGATTAACTCAGGTGTGTCCTTTAATTGACATCACAGGTGTTTCCAAACTCATAATCAGTCAGTCTGCCTATTTAAAGGGAGACAAGTAGTCACTTTGCTGTTTGGTGAAAAGGTGTGTACCACACTGAACATGGACAACAGAAAGCGAAGGAGAGAATTGTCCCAGGACATCCGAAAAAAATTATAGACAAACATCTTAAAGGTGAAGGCTATAAGACCATCTCTAAACAGCTTGAAGTTCCTGTGACAACAGTGGCTCATATTATTCAGAAGTTCAAGACCCACGGGACAGTAGCCAACCTCCCTGGACGTGGCCGCAAGAGGAAAATTGATGACAAATTGAAGAGACGGATCGTTTGAATTGTATCCAAAGAGCCCAGAACAACCTCCAAAGAAATTAAAGGTGAACTCCAAGGCCAAGGTACATCAGTGTCAGATCGCACCATTCGTCGTTGTTTGAGCCAAAGTGGACTTCATGGGAGACGACACCACTGCTGAAAAAAATCATAAAAAAGCGAGACTGGAATTTGCAAAAATGCATGTTGAAAAGCCACAAAGCTTCTGGGAGAATGTCCTTTGGATAGATGAGACCAAACTGGAGCCTTTTGGTAAGGCACATCAACTCTATGTTCATAGACTCAAAAACCAAGCATACGAAGAAAAGAACACTGTCCCTACGGTGAAACATGGAGGAGGCTCAGTAATGTTTTGCTGCTTTGCTGCATCTGGCACAGGGTGTCTTGAATGTGTGCAAGGTAAAATGAAATCTGAAGACTATCAAGGCATTCTGGAGAGAAATGTGCTGCCTAGTGTCAGAAAGCTTGGTCTCAGTCGCAGGTCATGGGTCTTCCAACAGGACAACGATCCAAAACACACAGCCAAAAACACCCAAGAATGGCTGAGAGAAAAGCGTTGGACTATTCTAAAGTGGCCTTCCATGAGCCCAGATCTGAATCCCATTGAACATCTGTGGAAGGAGCTGAAACATGCCATTTGGAGAAGACACCCATCAAACCTGAGACAACTGGAGCAGTTTGCTCATGAGGAGTGGGCCAAAATACCTGTTGACAGCTGCAGAACGCTCATTGACAAATACAGAAATCGTTTAATTGCAGTGATTGCCTCAAAAGGTTGTGCAACAAAATATTAAGTTATGGGTACAATCATTTTTGTCCAGCCCTATTTCATTAGTTTGTTTTTTTTAAATAATTATGTTAATCAACAATTCAAAAGTGATGGCTGATTTTGATTATTTGATTTCCAATAAATTTTTATTTATTGTTACTTTTGTAAGTTTCAAGTGATTTCAGTGAGAATTGTGGGTTTTTCCTTCTTTAACTGAGGGGTACCAACAATTTTGTCCACGTGTGTATGTATATATATATATATATATATATATATATATATATATAGGGCTGGGCTACGATTAAAATTTGTAATCGCGATTAATCGCATTATTTCCCTGAATAATCACGATTAATCGCATTGTATACACAAAATCAAATAATGAATTCAAAAGTAGTGTAAATTGCACTTTTATTTAAATGATCTGCTGCCATATGAACTAAAGTGCCATAACATTTATTGTTTAAACACATTTAACATCAGCACTTGTCAGTAACACATATTTAGTGTAGATCTCGTCTTAATCCGAGTATCATTCATTCTTTCCATTTTCAATTGTCAATCAAAAAAAAAATTAAAAATTTTATTACATTTTTCATTTTTTTAATCTAACACAAAAAAAAATGCCAGTTTTTTTTTATATTTCAATTTTAGACTTGGGTCAAATATACGAAATTAAAAAAACGGGCCACAGAACTGAATTTGTTTTATAATCGAGGACTGTACTTTTTGTTATTACACATCTTTGCCACCAGATGGAGCCGCACTGACATAACCAGTAAGAGAATAGCATGACAGTGAACACATGGAGCAGATCTGATGTAACATGGAGGAATGACACGAAAATTTTGTTGCAGTCTAGAATTTTTTTTTTTTCTAAACAGAATTGTTAATATTGGTGCGTGAGTTGCTACCCGAACTGTAAAGTACACAGATTTTTACCGTTTTCCATGTCTGTTTTAACTTTTCCACATGTTTTCCTGCCGCTGTTTTCTGGTTCCGCAGCAGCCAGTAACAGACTTTTCAAAACAAAAGCATGTGGAGTCACGTGACCATCGTGAGGGATGTACACTGAAAAAATGATAACTAGCAATTGTTGATCTCATTACAATTTTGAAATTATTCTGACTCAGAAATATGGCTTTGCAATAAGTAATCTATAAACTCTTGTTTGCCCAGCAAATTTCTCCCGTTGTTGACTTAACTACTATTTTTAATTCAGCTCAACAAGAAATTGTAAATCTCCGAGCAGATTTTTGAGTTAAGTTGGGCCAACTCAATCTTTTGCGCATGGTGTGCCTGTCGACATTTTGTGGAGCAGAAACCGTGTCGTGGGAGCTGGCTGAACTTTCGCTCTAGCAGGTAAGTTAAGCGTGTTTTTACCTCAATCACGCTGAATTAGTGCATGACTGACTTTGTTTTTACTGTAGGGTAATTATATGTTGTCGTTGGTAACTTTTTCGCATGCGCCTCGCCGTCATGCAGACGCTTTCATAGGGTAAACGGAGCTTGGAGGATCATATCCGTGTACGTTAGCTATGCAGGCATGTAGGCTGTCATTTCAGTGGTGTAAGTAATAACTTTAATGGTGTGAAGCCAACGTTGTGCATTTTTTATCCGGTGCAACACTGGGTAAGTTAAACAAGGCGGCAAAAAAAACGATGGTGTTCGTTAATCGCGGCCGGGGCCCGCCCGCCTCGCTCTCAGAAAAAATAAACCACCTCCGCGGCGCCGCCATTACTTGTGGTTTTATTTTCTGCTGTAGCAGTGTTATTTCGTCACTTTTTAAAGTTTTAATATTTTTTCATGCGAGAAAGTAAGGGTTTAGATCACCGCTGTGCGGTTAGTTTGTCCAAATGACAGCTGTTTAGAAGTTTGCCCTGAAGTTGAGAAACTCCACGGAGTGGCAAGCCCCCCGAGGTGGGGGACCTCGCAGAGGCAGCAAGCCGCCTGGAGAGATGGTGTTCGTTTATCGCCACCGGTTCATAGACCCACCTCGAGGTTTGTCGCCGGCTTGTTTGATTATTTGTAGGAGATATATGTTTGTCTCACTGGTGAAATCTAACAATTGGGCAGCTGCATTAGTTTGAATGAAGAGTAAAGCTGTGTGAAGGAGGAGAGGAGCAGTGCTCTACAGAAATCACCACATTTACATCAATAATGTTATACAATTTACCGATCAGAATGTATTATTTTAAATGTTTTATTTTATTAAGTTATAACATGGTTGTGGTTGGTGTTTTTTAAAAATGTTTGAATTCATGTTTGCATTTTTGTTGCTTGTCATATAGGCCTAGTTATAATTTAAAATCAAATTTACATTTTAAAATCAATTTACAGATTATATTCATAAATGAAACACAATTTCCAACAGACTTTTTTCTTGTCTCTATTTTTGGCTTGTTGATGTAGGCTATTTAGCTCCTGCAACAAGGGATTCCATCTGTGTTATGTATGGTTGTTTGATTTATTTATATAATGGCTGTTGCAGTTGGCTTTCAGACCAGTACAGCTTGGTGTTATTGCAATAAGTATTATCAGACTAACTTAAGTTTTTCATATCAGTATTCTATCTTAAATTACATGTAAAGGCTGTTGTGAAAATGCTATTCATGCTATTTGTGTCTCTTGTGCTTCAGTGGTGGATTCCATGCAGTGCAGACTTTGTAAATTCTCCAGCTCCAGTCAAGCGACCCTCTTAAAACATCACAACAAAACTTTTAATCAGGTAAGAATATGTGGTTTTTTTTGTCTTCCAAGGAGTAATTCACTTTCTGCAACTTATGGATGTGGCACAGTCACCCTTTTTATTGAATTTTTAATCCTCAAAATCCATGGTTCAAAATGATGTTCTTTATTGCGTGTGGTGCATTTTAGTATGTAATCTATCGTCACAGAAAAATGGTCAGATATTTAACATGGTGCAGACAAATAACAAGTTACCCAGTAACTTCCTGTAAGAAATTCTGACATTATGGTTTGAAAATTGATAATATTTTTTTTTGTTTTCTTGTTAAGATATCTAAGGAATTTCATCGTATCACAAGCAAAGACCTCCTGGGGACTTTCAATGCATCCCTTG
Source organism: Hirundichthys speculiger (assembly GCA_018398805.1). Classification (NCBI taxonomy): domain Eukaryota; kingdom Metazoa; phylum Chordata; class Actinopteri; order Beloniformes; family Exocoetidae; genus Hirundichthys; species Hirundichthys speculiger. The sequence goes on along the minus strand of JAGFBZ010000461.1, from coordinate 512,853 downwards.
ACAAATTTGGGCCTGGCCTGCTGAAAATCTACAGGCCTAAGAAAGGAGCTTTTGGTCAGGAGATGGAGGACCTCCTTGATCAACTTGATGATCAGGTCAGTGAACTGCTCTTTTGCCTGGCAGTTTTAGAAGAGCATGAATATACTCTCTTATTAGGAATGACAACATTACAGTACTATACTAATTGAATTACTTGTTTTCCACTTTTAGACATCTGACATTGTGTCCCACCAGAAAACAGCAGCACTGAGAGGCCTGCCTATCTACCTCCGTGAAGATGCAACCACGTTTTTCCTGAAGTGCTTGGTAAGTAATAGTAACTGCAGGAAAGACAAATAATTCAGGTCATGCAGCTAATTACTTATTAAAAATTTTTTTAGAGCTCACACATTTTTTTTTTCTTCAGAAAATGCTCTTTCTACTGTCTTACTTTTTCTAAGCTCTGAATAATGTACCTGTTCTCCTTCCTCAGGACACTGACATTTTGTCATCAGTGCTGCAAGGTGCATCTGTTGCCATCCTTACTGTGCTACATGAAGCCGACAACACTGTGCGAGACCAGGCGGTTGTGTTGGAAGGGGACATTGTGCTTCATAATATTCTAAACCTCTCTGCTGCCATGGCATACCTCTTCGGACTCCTGTATGCCCTCAAAATTGATTATCCAAAACAGATGAGGTACTCCTTTGAGGCAATTCAGACCATCTTTTTTTCACTCGGTGGCTCTCGATGCTCACAGCACACAAGGTCACTGAAAGCGAAGCTTGTACTGTGACTGTTATTGTAGTTTGAGTGCATTGTTATACTCATGTAAAACAAAACAAAGTTCATCTGCTTCACCTCTGGATTATATAATAATTCAGCAGTTGCCAAAAGGTGTCTAGTGTTTCAAATGTTAAATTCATTATTGTTTAAGTAAAGCTTGAATGTCTTGAATGTGAATGCAAAAAAAAGCCAAATAGCTGTTCACATGTAAAGTCAACAAATAGTCAAATGGCACAAAGTAATTCAGTGTTAACGTGTAAATTCAGAAGCCGCCAACCATGAGGGGGGATGGAGGGTAATCATAATATACGTGTTCACTAAGACTAGCATTGATTTAAAATACTCAGCATTGGGGAAGATTCACTCCAAATGTTACTAGACTAATAGAACAGTATGTATGTTTTTTTTACACATGCTTAATGATGGTTTTACTGTTGTTCACTGGTAAACTGATTGTGTATTATTAATTATCCATTGAGCAGTTTTGAATGTAAAATTATAGCAAAAATAAATTTTATTATTTATTCAACAAGAATATTTGTGTTGGGTGAATCAAGGAATATATGCCATTGAAGGAATAATTGTGTATTTATACAACAAGAATATATATATTTAAAGAAAGTAGAAATACATGACATTGATGTGAAAAATTGTTCATTAATTCAACACAAAAATCTGTGTTTGGTGAAGGTAGAAATACATTGCATTCAAGCAAGAAATTCTGTATTAGTCTCACAGTATTATCCTCATAAAGTGAACAAAAAGATCCAAGTTGGCAGAACTCTTGGCAAAACTTAAAAAACCTAGTTAAGTCAACAACAGCTGGCAAAAGTTGAGAAAATTCAGAAATCTCTTGCATCATGTTGCCTTGATATTTTAAGTTTTCTCAACTTTTTCTTTTTCTCAGTGTAGACGCTTCGTTTTGTTGCTCCGCAGAACCCCAGATAGGCATTATTTTCATATTCAACACTACGTTTTACAATTTCAATTATTCTCTCCTGTTTCGTGGAAGTTTGGTGCAAACTGAGATGGCAACAAACTCGAGAAAACCGACAAACAAACAGCCAACGACTCTTCGCCCAGCCGCCTGCGGGGAAATGGCGGCTAACTCTAGAAGAACGACATTCAGGCAGCCGATAACAACTCGTCCGGCCCACAACGTAGAGATGGCAGCAAGCCCCCCAAAAATGACAACTTATTCAACTGATAGCATGGAGCTCCCCGAGCTGGTTAAGATAGCAGTCGCAGAAGCTATCAAAGAAGCCATCCCCACACTCGTGGAAGACGTGGTGTTTCAGCTGACTGACAAGACACAGGCTTTGGTGGATGCACAGGTTGCGATACTCCGCGGTGAGATGCTTGCCATTAAAGCTCATATCTCTAAGTGTATGGAATATATGGAGGAGGATGAGAACCGTATGGTGGAGATGGACAGACGGCTTTCTTCGTCTGTGAGCAAACTGGCAGAGAAACACAACCAACTGGAGGACAAGATTGCTGACATGGAGGACAGGTCGTAGAGACAACCTTCGTGTGCACGGTGTCCCTGAAAATGCAGAGACAACACACGTTCTGTCTTACATGTCGGATGCCATTCCGCAGTGGTTTCCCAACCTGGGATCTGTTGAAATCATGCGCGCACGCCGCATTGGCGTTCCAAAGGAGGACACTAATGGCAGACCTGTGCAGACCTGTGCCTGGACCATTGAAAGACCCCTGCTCTCTATAGCAAGGATGCTTTTTCATATGAGCTTCCGCAACATTGGTCAGATCATTGTCTGTTGGATAGGCTTTGAATTTGTATATTTCTTCTGCCAGTCGTTCCAGAATTTGGGATTTCAGTTTTGGTGAGGAGTTCAATAGAGTTCCCCCATTGGTGTAGGCAGTATTGGCCTTCTCAAGCTCAAATTCACCATCATAGCTAAATTTTGGTACAGTGAAGACACTTGGCCCAACCCAGTGCCTTGAGGATGGTGATGAACCTGAACATGAAATGGGCTCTGTATCATCTGTATCAGCAGAGGAGAGGGATGAAGAGTCTGTTGCTTGGTTTTGGACTGTTCTTGCATCTTCTTCCACTAGGTTTTGCAAGAAGATCACCTTAAGGGTGGCTTTGTCCTTTACTTCTGAGATCTCTGACAGATTTATGAACTCGTTTCAAAATCCTCATCTAGATATTGAAGTTGAATATCTTGCTGTAATCCAAAACTTGTCTTTACTGTGTGGCACAATTCTACTATTGAAACCGGTGTCCCTGCTGAAAGAATCAACTTCCTGGCATCATCTTCACCCAGCATTATCCTCAATCTAATATCTGATGTCATTTTAAAGATCTGAAAGCATTAAAGGTGGAGTAGGTGTTGTTTGAAAAACGGTTCCAGCAATCCAACTCAAGTGAGTTTTTGAAAATATACACTCCCTCCCCCCTCCCAAAGGCTCCGCCTCCTCCTCTTCAGCTCACCCCTCGAAAACCACGCCTTCACATGATTCACGACTGCATGAACCACAGGGAGGGAGGGAGGGAGGGGTGATATTTGATGGACGTATTAGGCAGCCAATCAAAATAGTGATGATCACTTTTTTGATTGGTCAGATTTTTTCTCTGATTATACCTTCTAGACTGGACCAAAATGTTTAGTTTTTTTTTGCAAACATTTTATTTCAGTGGGTGCAATGGAAATGTGAAAAGGTTTTCAGGCAATATTGTAAAAAGTGTTGCAAAAAAACAACACCCACCCCACCTTTAAGCAGTTCTTTCAGAAAGAGAAACCCACACACATCCTACAGGACAGTACAAATGAGAGAAGATGCATGTTACATGTATAAATTATGCACCTTGATCATAATATGGAATGACTCAGCAAGTTATAAATGAAACAATATCAACTTTCTCTTCCATCTCTATGAGAGGAAAGAGAATCACCAAACCCATGGCTGCTTATAAAGCCAATTATCTATGAGGTTTTTCAGTTGTAGGGATCATCAGACTTCAACAGCTATTGAAGACCTTCAAGTTTCAGTATAAGTTCTCATCACAAACTTGACTTCACAAGAATAGCTCTACCTGCATTCTGCAGCTGAACGAAAGCTCAGATAAAAGAAGTAGTGAATAGATAATGTGTGTGATTTATGGACTTTGGTATCAGCTGACCCATTTGTAGGAGTACTGAAGAGGATCACACAGATACCTACAAAGATGCAGTTAAGTCTATAAAATGTTGACTTTGTTCAACAAATTTAAGACCTTATTACATTCTTATAAGTGCACAACCAAAGATAAGGCTTTACACAAATTAAAATGGACTTAAGTCCAACTATATTTGTATTATGTGATTGCCCCTCAAAAAAAAAAAATTAAAAATGCATTGGGAGGAAAAAGAAGGGGACACTAAAGCAGTCCAAGTAGATCTGTTATTCCACTGACTATTCAACACCTGACACAGAATTATGGTATGTAAATAAGTGCCTCATACAAACTCACAATTACAATGAAATAAATAATTAACAAGAGCACAAATCTGTACTTCTGATCCATTTGGAGCTATGAGCCACATAGGGCCAAACTCACAAAAAAACCCATCTGCAGTGCTGTATAGTAAATAAAGTGACCAACAGAGAGAAGCAAGAAAATTAATTAAAAAAATAAAGGAAAATTTCTCAAATATTAATCTTCAATGCTAGAAATTACCATTGGACTAATGAACCACTGAAGAGTTTTTATCAGCCATTTTCAAGTCCATTCACTTCTTAAGATTGTTTTTGAGAAACTGTGCCTTTTGACAAGAGCTTTTGTCCATCAAGATTTAGAAGTAACTTCAGCAAGACTTTCTGACAGTTCTGATGGGTAGCTCAAGTCCAAACAGTATATTAGTCCAAACAACAGAGCACATGAATCTGTGCTGGAACTGTTGTTTAAGTTTTACTATTAATGTATATTAGTTTACCAATAATTAGTGAGTTCTGGTGAGGCAATTGTGCAACACTTAACAAAGCACTTGACTGGACAATCTGACAGAGGGTGCAAGTGGATTTAATCTCCACTGTATACAAGCAGAGATGGTCAGGTACTCACAGCAGCGTACAGGACAACCGTTGTCAGCACAAGACAATGAATCAAAGGAAATGCAGTCATTTTAACCACTTTGTTATCAGTACGTTGAACCTTGAGCTAAATTCCTCTCAGCCAGCCTCAGAAAATCATGCCATCGCGCCTGAACCCACATGGATTAGATATTCTGGTAACACTTTATTTGACGCCTATCTCTATAACGCATTATAACTATAATTATAATGAGTTATAATTACCTTATAGCAATGTACAACTATAGTTATAAATTCTCATAAATGATCATAATGCTTTATAACAATAACCATAACACACTATAAAGCATGTTATAATCACTTATAAGGTCAGGTATTATAGTATGTTGGAACTGTTAGAAACTCACTGTGCCCACATAGATAATGCATTCAATTCAATTCAATTCAATTCAATTCAATTTTATTTGTATAGCGTCTGTAACAATGACAATTGTCTCTAAGCACTTTACAGAGACCCAGAGCATGACCCCCGAGCAAATATCATTAACTAAAATTATAATATTAAATCCAATCAGTGATATTGGCAGGTAAAAAAACTCACACGTAGGGAGAAAAAAAAACCTTTAAGCCAAACAGAGGCAAGAAAAAACTCCACTTTAAGAGGAAGAAACCTTGAGCAGGACCTGGCTCATATGGGGGGACCTTCCTGCCGAAGGCCAGCCGGGTAGAGAAAGAGAAGAGGGGAGACAGGACAGAGAGAGGATGGAGGACAGAGAGGATGGAGGACAGAGAGAGGAGAGCACACAAATGACTAAATACAACAGCCCATATAAACATAAATATAAATAGATGGAGGTAGCAGCACTGGGATGAGATGGCCAGAGGACCAGGTCGCCGATCACCATGCCAGTCGGCACCCAAACACAAGTGGAGGAGAACCCCGGGATGGACAGAGGATGGAACTGCAAGTCAGCATGAAACCCAGGAAACTCTGGCCTGCAAATACACAGAAAGAAAAAGGGGGGGCAAAAACAGTACAACAAACCACAGGAAAGTAAAGAATATGGAACACAGTTTCAGTAACAGGGTGCTTCCAAATAATTATGAATGAGCTGGAGAAGGAGGAAGGGAAGAAGAAAGGGAAGGAAAAGGAGAAAAGCAGTGGAGACACCACTCAGCAGATCATGCTGGTGTCCCCCTGTAGCGTAGGCCTATAGCAGCATAACTATGACGAACCTGTGATTAAGACGAGCTTACTCTAGTCTTAACTACTACAACTATAGCTATAACTATTAGCCCCTACACACTATAGTTAAGACTAACTGTAGGCTTTACTGAACAAAAATGTTTTCAATTTAGTTTTAAAGATGGAGATGGTGTCAGCTTCCTTAACCCAAACTGGTAGCATTATACATACACTACCGGTCAAAAGTTTTAGAACACCTCCAGTTTTCCAGTTTCTATAGTAATTTACAGTACATAGCTTAATGTCTCAATGTAATCTGAAATTAATGTATAGAACAAATAAACAATTAGATATTTGAAAAAAGATATCATGAAATCTCTTTTACAAAAATTTAACCACGATCTTTGAGTCATCAAAGTCGCCACTTTTTGCAGATATAACAGACAAACACACTTGTGTTAGTGGCTTTCTTTCTACAATGGAAATCTAATATTGTTGGGAAGGTTCTTCCCAACACTGTCAGAAGTTTCCAGAAATGTGTTGAACTTGCAGGTTGTTTTGCTTTCATCTTTCTCTCCAGTTCATCCCAAACCAGCTCAATGGGGTTCTGGTCTGGACACAGGGCTGCCATTACATCATTTGAAGCCGACCGTCTTGTTTTTTTCTTTTAAGGTCATTCTGACAGAATGGATGTATGTTTTGGATCATTATCTTGCTGTAAGATGAACCCCTAAGCGACTAGGCGTAGACCAGAGAAGGTACTGGATGGCTCTGTAAAATGCCGCTGTAGCCCTTTTGGTCCAGGGTGTCAGTCGCTCTGTACAAGTCACCAACTCTGGATCCAGCAATCTGTTGATTACTTAAGAGCTTTGTAAGTAATCAACAGAGGTTGGGACATCTGTGGGAATTGTTTGCATCAAATTTCAAGACTTACTTTACATCCATTGTTGCTTGATCACTGAAAAAGACCCCTCTTTTTTTTATGACTCTGAAATTTGTTTTGGCAATCTAAACTTTTTTCCCACCTCTGGCAGTTTACTGCTTACCTTTGTACCGTTTAAAGTCATTCACTGGACTCGACCCGCTTTAATTTAAATAAAACAGGTAAAATAGGGGTGTTCTAAAACTTTTGACCAGTAGTGTATATTATGGTATGCTTATAAATGTGTATAATTAACATTATAGACACTCATAAATGATCATAATGCTTTATAACAATAAGCATAACACACTATAAAGCATGTTATGATCACTTATAAGGTCAGGTATTATAATATGTTATAATTGCTGGTCCCTTGCTCACCGATTTTTGTTGCAAGGATCAAAGGGTATTATGATGATCACAGTTGTCGTATACTAAAACTCTTTGTAATTCCTTATTATCACTGGTATAATGCATTATAACCATGAGTATAATGCATTATAATGTGATTATAAGTCACTCTAAATGGTCATTGGGTGCTTCAAGTAAAGTGATGAAACTGCTTAGGTAAAGGCTGATATAACACATTACAAACTGGTCATAAGTCACTAAAAGGGGTTTGCTAGAAGAAAAATACACATTTTTTAAATCTATTCAAGAACAACACAAAAATTGCAAAACTTGTTTTTATTAACAATGTGACTCTGTATATTTGTTGTACTTTCCTATATCATAAATAAGACAGCCAAGAATGCTTTCTCTGTGGTTTCAGGCATTTTGTTCATGAGCTCCTGGATAATGTCATCTTTCTTCACGAGTTGTTCCTGGAGAAGAGCCTTGTCCAACTTCAGAATTTCGATCGTCTCCTGTTGTAACTCAACTTTTTGTTTTTCAGCTTCCAGAAGCTTTTTGGACATTTTCATTACATGGACAGCAGTTGGTGCACCAATGTCTGCACAGAACAAAAGGAATAAACAAACAGAAGTAACAAAAATATTAATTGCATTATTAGACATTAATTTAAGTTTGCTTTCACAATACCACAATTGTATTCAGGGCAGGATATTCTATGGTCTTTAGGACTTTGTACTATAGAGCACCATTGTAGCGTCCCGACTAAGTGATGGTAAAACTCTCAAACTGATGGTTCGTATTCCTTTATTGCTGAACTGTGATCCATTAAAGAATGCAGCGAATGAACACACCGTAAGAGCTATAAAGAGAAGAAAATACAGTTACCTTTCTTTTACTGAAATGAAATTATTTTTAACTGCTTTTATCAGATCAAAAGAAAATCTCCAATGAAGTGCTGTATTACCATGAACTAAACTTTTTTTTTAACCATTTCCCTTCACTCCAAGACAGTTTTTAACCTTAGCAGGCCTTACACAGAAGATAGAAAACACACCTTGTTGCATTAATAAGACAACCAACGTATTAGTTTAGCTTCTTCTCACTTCCATGCAGATTGAGTGATGCTGATAGCAGCTACCGCTAATCATGACATTTACATACATGAAACTGTCAGTGGTACCAAACTTGAGCCAGACATAACAGGATGGCGTAAAAATGAACAAAAACAAACCTTGTGCCTCTTCTTAGTTAGGTGCTAGTACGTTTCATGGAACTTGAGTACACTTTACTATTTGTCTCACACTCTCAGCCTTGCAGAAAAACTTTCAACTGCTGGTAATATCAGAAGCAGCGTTGTCAGGTGGGAAATGTAGGATTATCAGAGACTCAAAATTATTGTTTTTTTGAGGGAAATTATCATACATCTGTCATAACCAAAATAACAAGCCCAATGATGTGCTATAGTCAAATATAATTGTAAACAGGTCATAGTGACCTAAGCCCATTTTTATATAACACTCCGCACTTTTTGTTTTGTACCCCCCCTTTTTGCTGTACATATGACAAGCTTATCTAGATTACAGCAGCAGAGCACACCTCCCTAACTCCAAGGGGTACAAGCCCACAACTGCGGGCTACAAAGGGAAAAATGAAGCTTGATCTGTCACTGCAACCCCTCTAGCAGCCAAACACCCATCCCAACTATTTGTGTGATTGATTTGATCAGTTTGAGTTGCTTGACTTGTTTGTCCCTAAAATTACAGAGGACTGCAAAAGACCCCCGCAGGGTAGCTCCAGGATAGGAAAATCTAGTGGATTTGTTGCATAATATTGGTGGGATTAACTTGAAAATTATAATGTGGAGATGTGCATCTGCAGTGCTGAAGTATGGTGGAAAAAATATAATTATTTCCCTGTTGCCTGTACAGATGAAGGGCAGATAAGATAGAGAACAAAACAGCAGGATGTGAAGGGAAAGAAGCCAAACCGGTTACAGCTGTCACAGTCACGGTTACAACTTGTCTTAAGATGCCATGTTGGGGAGTGGTACAAAAGATTGTGCAATTATTTGAAAAAAAAAATTTTTCAGAGAAACATTGGTTTCTTACATTCACTTTTACCTTTCTCACTATTAAATAACAACTAATGGGTGTTCAAAGTTTTACTGCATGTCAGCAATTATGAGTGGATCTTCTGATGGGCAAGAACATGAAAAACTGACTGCGATTGGCATGATATTAGACAGATCTAACAGGGTTTGAAGGCAGTTTGGGAACAGCTGCCACATCTGGACAGAACAGAAAGAAAACCACATGAGGTGAGATCTGATTTTCTTTTTTCTTTTTAATTCTTGGCTGCAGTGACTTCTGTCAAATATGTTGTGTAAGATTAGGTAAACCCACATTTTCTGTGTTTTTTTAAATAAAATGTTTCTTCTGATGTGAATTGAACACTTAGTATGCCCATCAGTTACTTAAATCTGCTTCAATCCCATTCAGGGTCACAGAAGTCTGATGAAAGGCTGAGTACAACCTGGACAGACTGCCGTTCTATCCCAGGTTTATGTTTTACATTTGATACTCAATATTATGGACTTTAAAAGGAAAATATTTTTCAGCTCTTTTGACAGAAGAATTTTTCTACAAGTTTTAAAAATATAAATCTTTTAGAAGTGTAAAATAGGATATAAAATGTCTGTCATTGCTTCTTAGTAAGAGTCACATGACATGTAATGATCATTGGTCTCGTTCTCAATGAAAACTTTCAGAGTTTGGAAGTGTGGTTTGGATTATTGTCCTATTAAATAATGTTGGATTCACACAGATGCAGTGTCACACAGGGTATTGTTGTTGCTGACCTTTCTTTGTCAAACCAAAAATAAATACAAATTTCTTCCTGCTTGCTACACAAATAACCTGCATGCCTTGGATTAGTCCTGCCTCTTTTTGTGATTCCATTGGCTAGCTATAGCTGTGTAGCTTCAACTTGATTGGCTGACACATGTGTTGAAGAGGGAAAAGTTAAAAATGGCCCAACTTTTGACGAAGCCAACTCATAAAATGCAACACATGGAGCGCATAATTCAGTTCAGCGACAGATGATGTCACCCGATTCAAAGTCAATAGATGCAGATGCAGATGATGCAGGCAAGGATCTAGTTGTCTGTGTTGCAGCGAATCTGTTGTCCAGGTGAACTTCGTTTCCTTGAAGCTTTTCCCTTCAGGGGTTGTTACAGCGAATCATCCACTTCCATCTAACTCTATCTTCTGCATCCTCTTCTCTCACAACAGCTAACTTCATGTCCTCTTTCACTACATCCATAAAGCTCCTCTTTGGTTTTCCTTGAGGCCTCCTGCCTAACAGTTCCAACCTCATCATCCCTCTGAATGTAGTGTAGTTTTCTGCCGGAGAGGTGGTTTGAAGTCTTCTGTCTTCTTCTTTCTTAGTGTGATGAAAAAATGGACTCGGCTCCAAAGCTGTCTTTAAATGCATATAAAGTTTATTTACAGATAAAGAGGCTTAATACAGACTAGCGCTCAGTCTGGGAACTTCTCAGGTCAGATTTGGTAGAAGAACAAAGACGTATGCCAAGAGACACTACTTTATACTCATATCCAGATCTAATTACAAACATGTATGGTGTAAATCACACTTTTCTTTGGCAAATAGCTTGACAGGTTGTGTCCTGTTGACAATGAACATCTGGTGTCTCCGATAAGACCCCAATCAAAGGATGTACTCCCTTCTTTCTTAATTTGGGATGCTGTACGTGCTGGGATTTTCCAAAGTTTGTACGTGCTGGAAAACATCCTTGAAAAACATCCTTACATTTGACTGGACAGAACCCAGTGAACTGAACCCAGTGAACTTTTTAGAAATAAGGCCTAGACTGTCAGGCCTTTTTAGCTGTTAAAGCGCTGTTACAGAGTTGTGGTTAAACTTCATATAAAAAGGTAAATATTATGTAAATATCATTGTTCAGACACCACAGTAGCAGCACAGAAATTATTATTTCTGAGTGCTGTTCTGCTTCACCTGTTGTACCACTGGCGGCCGATCATTGGGTTGGGCTGGCTATTTAAGCTACAGCTCTCCCCTCGGTTCTGTCTAGTGATGGGAATTCCGGCTCTTTGTGGAGAGCCGGCTTATCTGGCTCTGCTCACTAAAAAGAGCCGGCTCTTTCGGCTACCAAGTGGCTCCTCAGATTTTTTGTTACTTAAATTAATTTATTACCAAATTATGTGTAAAATGAATAACTAATGTTAAAAAAACATAAAATATAACATATGTATAGTATTTATGTGGCTTTATTAATAAACTTAACATATACATAAATAAATTCTAAATAAAAAAAAAGACCTATTTTAATTTGTGAAAAAACAAAATCAACTAAACATCACTCAACAAAATATATTAAAATGCAACTATTTACAGTGAAAAACCTTCATTAGCAGAGTCCCTTGCTGGTCTTTTCTCCAACTCTGCACTGTTGGATGATTAGTTTGAATATGCTTGTGCAGGTTGTTTTTGGAGCCTGCTCGATATGAAATTTGTATTTTACAAAGTGTACACTCTGCCTTTCCGGAAAATGTGTCCAAATTTTACTCCTTTTCCTGTTGTCACTCATCTTTGGTGAAATGGTCAAATCCTCTCGCGCTCCTCTCGCTCTCGTCTCTCTGCCTCCTGTTTGTGTGCGCCCCTGTGTGTGTCTGTAAACCCCCCGCCAGCAGAGTGTTGTTGACTCTGCCCCTCTGCCCCCCTCCCCCGCTCAGTGTAGTCACACAGACATTGCCACAGCCACACATGTTGACCAATGCGGCTTTAAAATACAAATAAAAATAAAGAAATCACTCTCGATCGCGAGCCGGCTCCCGTCGTTCACTTCAAAGAGCCGGCTCTTTTCCGGCTCTCGTTCGCGACCAACCTATCACTAGTTCTGTCGCTGCACGTCCATCTATGTCACTTCCGTGTGTGGGTTCGCTGGCAAAGGTATGCTGCTTTGACCGTGTCTCACGGATGTTTTCTTGATGATGTCTCTAAGGTATTGTAGCAACCCTGACATTATGTTCAGTTATGATGCTGTGTTATGAAAACTTTCATTTCTGTTTAGATGTTCTGTTGTTCGGATTACATGAGTTCATTGAATGATTCTAGAGCTGAGGCAGGCAGGTTATTGGGTAGAATAGGTTAGGGGGTGGGACTAGCAACAAAAAGAGACGGAAGCCTGTGTGTTATTGAGAGAGAGCCAGAGAGCACCTAACTGATGAGCCGTGGCTGTGTTATCCTCCTGTACTACTGTTTTTTTTTGTTTTTGGCGTGGTTATGGCCGACAGTAACCAGTTACCTGGTTGCAATAAAGTGATGGTTGTTGAGCACCCCCTCGTCCATTCTTTTCAATCGTGTCCAGCCGGATGCTACACTGGTGTCAGAAGTAAAACGCCGCCTCCAGGACCTGTGGCTGACATGGCGGCTCAACGAGGCAAGTCCGACTTCCGTCCGAAAATGAAAGCAGAGGTGATGGACGGTGATTATGCTGGTTCATTGGGGCATGTGATGGAATTTGACCGCACGTTGGAACATGTTGCCCGCTTGAAGCGGACAGCTCGGAAACTAGCTGCTGACAACGGCTTTCGTGCTTCAGTGCGCGGCAGCGTGAAAGCCCCCGCCGAGAGTGACGTGGGCCCGGACATAAATAAAGCTGGCGGTGCCCTGTGTTATCAGCTCCAGGTGAAGACGCCGAAGTACTCCGGTAAGGCGGACTGGGAGGCCTTCCACGCACAATTTGAGCTGTTATCACGGGCGTCGGGCTGGCCGGAGGACGTTAAAGCACTGCAGCTGGCCATGTGTCTAACTGAGGATGCATTGTCGTGCCTGCTGCTTAGCTCAGCTGAAAGAGGTGACTAAGGGGCTCTTGTTGGTGCCCTACGGCGGCGTTTTGGACAATGTAACTGGCCTGGTGTCCTGCGTTCAGAGCTGGCAAATAGACTGAGACATAATGGAGAGCCACTCCTTGTTTTGGCCAATGACAATGAAACCCTGACAAGGAGGGCTTATGCCCACATGCCAGCTGAAGTGCAGAGTGAATTAGCCAAGGATCAGTTTATCCGGGCCATAACCCCTAGAGAACTGTGCGTACAAACACCATTGGCACACCCCCGTACTCTACAGGAGGCACTGGAGCTGGCCCTGGAAAGGGAGGCAGTGGGAGTGGCTGCGGAGAGTCACCGTGTTGGAGACGGCCCTGTCATGCAGACTTTGGTACAGGAGGATACAGGGCAGGACAGACCGGCGTGGGCCGCTGAATTGACTGAACTGATCCGGGTGGTGTCGCTGCAATCTGCACGTGGTGACACCCGCCCACGCCGTGGCTCTCATGTTTGCTGGACATGTGGCTGGGCTGGCCACATCAGCGTGCGGTGCCCCCAGCGTGCTGGTGTTCAGGGAAACGCCCCGGGGTCTGTATAGATGGGACGACACAGACCCCTCCCCATCCTGTGTCCCAACCAGTCTCGTCTCCGGTGACAGGAGCCCACCGGAACAGCCGGGGGAGTGAGGCTCCGCTCCCCCCAGAAGCAGACGACATCGCAGAGTCTTCCAGGGTGGTGGGCTGGACTTACGCAGGGGATTTTTGTCATGTACCCATCACCCTGGCTGGGTCCCCCTGTGTAGCACTCGTCGACACTGGCTCTACAGCAACACTGATGAGTCCTGACGTGGTCCCAGAAGGGACCCAGTTGGAACCTACTGTGGTGAAGCTGAGAACAGTATAACCGGGGAACTAGCCCCTATGCTGGGGAGGGGAGTAGTTGCTGTACAGGTTGGGGGCCTCTCTGTGAACTGTAAGGTGTAAGTTGCAGAGGTGCAAGACCCCTGCATATTGGGACTGGGCTTTCTGCAGGCCACCCGCTGCCTGTTAGACCTGGGGGGGAATACACTGACATTTTCAGGGGGCCCTACAGTTGAAATGGTGTCTCCCAAATGGTGCCGCCACTGCGACCTCTGCACAGTGCATAAAGGTCCCCCCGATCAGTTGCGTGCCCAACTTCAGCAGCTGGCAGTGGGGGCCCCGATGGAGAGGGTGGCAGTAGACATCATGGGCCCCTTTCCCCGCACTGATAAGGGCAACCGTTACGTTCTGGCTGCCATGGACTATTTTATAAAATGGCCAGAGGCATACGCCATACCAGACCAGGAAGCAGAGACTGTTGCTGATGCTCTGGTGGGGGGCATGTTTGCCAGGTGTGGGGCAGCTGAGGTCATTTACAGCGACCAAGGCAGAAATTTTGAGTCGAGCGTCTTTGCTGCTATGTGTAAATGCCTAGGGATGCAAAAGACTCGGACTTCCCCTTTACACCCTCAGAGCGATGGACTAGTCGAAAGGTTTAACAGAACCCTGGCAAAACAACTTGCCATCGTCACTGCAGAACACCAGTGGGATTGGGATATGCACCTCCCCCTCATTCTGTTGCAGACAGGTCTGCTGTGCAAGATTCCACTTTATGCACACCCGCCCTCCTCATGTTGGGCCAAGAGCTACGGACACCAGCAGAATTTACTTTTGGCAAACCCCTAGATACACCTGCAGTCCCGCCGGGGCCGGAATATGCCAGGAGGCTCCAGGACCGGATGGAGTCCGCTCATGCCTTTGCCAGTGATCAACTGCAGAAAGCGGGCGTAAGACAGAAAAGGACAGGTGGCTTGGGAGGACAGGTGGTGTTGTGACTCCCTCATTCTATACATTCACTATACACACACCCCAATCAAGCATGACATTATGGCCACTGATGGTTGAGTGAGTACTCATAATGCAACATTCTGCTCTGAAAACCTTCATCTTTGCATTCATATTAATTTAATTTTGGTACTTGGCACCTACCAAAACATTTTTGCAGTCCACTTATACCCTCAACATGGTAATAGACAAAATCACACTGGCTGGGCATTTAAAACCGGTGCATAATAAATGATTACATTTTGGCTTGAGGTTGGCAAACGATCTTCATTGCAAAAATTTATTTTTTAAACAAAACTTATATGTTTTGAAAAATTCAAACGTGCCATTAAAAGTCACACACAAATTAATAAAATCATAATGGAAAACAAACCGACAAAATACCCTTTGAACAAAGATATATGGTCGGGACAGCACCACTTTTCAAATACCTGGAGCCAAAAATCCAATTCACTGATACTGATTGATTCTTGACAAAAAAATTTAAATTTTATATCTTTAACATGTAGAAAAATTCTTCTGTCAAAAGAGCTCAAATTTTTTTTCCTTTTAAAGTCCATAATTTTATTGAGTATCAAATGTAAAACATAAACCTGGGATAGAACGGCAGTCTGTCCAGGTTGTACTCAGCCTCTCATCAGACTTCTGTGACCCTGAATGGGATTGAAGCAGGTTAAAGTTATTGATGGGCATACAAAGTGTTCAATTCACATCAGAAGAAGCATTTTATAAAAGACAGCAACACAGAAAATGTGGGTTTACATAGCCTTAAACAACATATTTGACAGAAGTCACTGAAGCCAAGAATTAAAAAGAAAAAAGAAAATCAGATCTCACCTCATGTGGTTTTCTTTCTGTTCTGTCCAGATGTGGCAGCTGTTCCCAAACTGCCTTCAAACCCTGTTAGATCTGTCTAATATCATGCCAATTGTCAGTTTTTCATGTGCTTGCCCATCGGAAGATCCACTCATAATTGCTGACATGCAGGGAAACTTGGAACACCTATTAGTTGTTATTTAATAGTGAGAAAGATAAAAGTAAATGTAAGAAACCGATGTTTCTCTGGAAAATCTTTTTTTTTTCAAATAATTGCATAATAATAATATTGTTAATCTAATCTTTTGTACCTCTCCCCAACATGGCATCTTAAGACAAGTTTCCTTAAAGAACAACCTTGATGAAAAATTGTTTTCATACTTTTACATTACTTTGTGACAGATGTAACCGGTTTGGCTTCTTTCCCCTCCCAACCTGCTGTTTTGTTCTCTATCTTATCTGCCCTTCATCTGTACAGTCAACAGGGAAATAATTATATTTTTTCCACCATACTTCAGCACTGCAGATGCACATCTCCACATTATCATTTTTATGTGAATCCCACCAATATTATGCAACAAATCCACAATTTTCCCTCCCCTGGAGCTAGCCTGCAGGGTCTTTTGCTGTCCTCTGTAATTTCAGGGACAAACAAGTCAAGCAACTCAAACTGATCAAACCGATCATACAAATAGTTGGGATGGGTGTTTGGCTGCTGGAGGGGTTGCAGTGACAGATCAAGCTTCATTTTTCCCTTTGTAGCTTGCAGTTGTGGGCTGTAACCCTTGGAGTTAGGGAAGCATGCTCTGCTGCTGTAATCTAGATAAGCTTGTCATATGTACAGCAGAAAGTGGGGTGCAAAACAAAAAGTGTGGAGTGTTATATAAAAATGGACTTAGGTCACTATGACCTGTTTGTTTGAATAATGTTAAGTCTCTGCGTCCGTGTCTTCATCTCTGGAATGTGGAATATCATCGCTCAGTCTTTAACCCTATTAGCTTAAGCTTTGTTGTTATTAAAACAGTGTTTAAGAGTAACTGCATCTGTCTTGCTCATTGTCATTTGGTGAATGATGGATTGTCCTGTGTATGTGAGTAACTGACTATCTCTGCTGTATTTAGTGGACATTAAATCCACTTGGCACTCTCGTCAGTGGTCAAGTGTCTTGTTTAATTGTTGTAAAACTGCCTCACCAAAAACTAACTCGATTACTGCTAAACTAATGTGCACAATTAGTATTTTTTAAACAACAGAGAACAAAGAAAACAAAGCAGGAAGGGTTGAGAGAAAATGAGGCCAAACTGGTTACGTCTGTGACAGAGAAACCAAAAGTAATCTAGAAGTATGAAAACAATGTTTTAAGGCTGATCTATGTCGTGTTGTCACGTAGAGGCAAGGAAAACTACTAGAGCTTGCAATGGATGACTTTACTGAACTGTATCAAAATAACAATGAACAACAACGGGTTGATATCAGCTTCGCTTCATAGAGTTAGCGTGTACTCCCCGCACCAGTGTATCACTTCACCAACATGGGTTGCCAGATAAATGAGACTACACCACATCCCCCTTACTAAGGTTTGAAAAGTCCCAAAGATGTAACCTCTTTTCAAATCACACAATTTTAACAAGTAGACCTTTGAATTCAGATAAATCAGAATAACATGAACTCAAGTCACATTTCAAAATTCAAAATCACAAAAATAACATTTCTTCTCACCCCCACCAGCAAAATACTACTTTTCCCCAAACAGCAGTATACCTTATTTCACTATGTGCTTTTTTTTTTTCACTCACAGAAACATAGCATTCTCCTTTTTTTTTTTTAATACCTTTCTTGCCAAAAAAAACCCAACAACCATAAAGTGTACCTTTGAACACCATAAACACTAGAATGAAACATTCAAATAGCAAAACCAAAATCAGGTATTTTCTTATTATCTTTCTTTTCAAAACACCAAACCAAATGTCACATCTGTTCAAGTAGAAAAACAAATCACTTCACTTTTTTTTTCAAACAAAACAACAAAACAGTTTCTCTCTTTATTTTTTCAAAAAGAAACCCCTTTTGTTTTCTCTCTATTCTCTCATAAGTCTAGTCTCTGTGGTTTTCTAACTTCTCTGCCTGACCTTGTTCTCACACCGCTGGGTGTGCCCTGAGGTGGTTTAGGTGGAGACAGAGTTCCAGAGTCTGTACAGGGAGGAATGTTCTCCTGCACAGGTTGAGCCTGAGACGCTGGCATAGGCACGAAATGCTGACGGTTCCTCCACATTGTTCCTTGCGGTCCACTCACCAGATAGGATCGTGGGCTGTTGTGTGCGGAAGTCACAGTCCCTTGTGCCTTTGCATTGGTAATCCAAACTTGATCTCCAGGTGTCAACTTGGTGAGAGCTTGCGCTCTGTGTCTCTGATTGAAACACTTTGCATCCATCAGTCGCTTCTCCCGCTCCTTGTCCCGAAGGGCCTGCAGGTCTGGTAGATCTGGTTTCAGCCTCTCAGGAAAGATGGGTAAGGTGGTACGAAGACGACGACCCATGAGCAACTGGGCAGGACTGTAGCCGTTACTCAGGGGAGTGGCCCGGTAGGCCAGTAGGGCAAGATAAGGATCTTTGGCCTTTTTGAGCAGGTTTTTGACTGTTTGGACGGCACGTTCCGCCTCGCCGTTGGCCTGCAGGTACTTAGGACTGCTGGTCACGTGCACAAATCCATAGTCTGCTGCGAACTGCTTCATTTCCTGTCCCGAGAACTGAGGGCCGTTGTCAGAAAAAAACTGATATGGAATCCCATTACGCGAGAACATCGACTTTAGATGAACTATCACGTCTGTGGACCTTGTCGGGCTGAGTTGTGCTATTTCCACAAATCTGGAAAAATAGTCCACCACTAGCAGATATGTTTTGTCTCTCAGGGTGAATAGATCTGCACCTAACTTCTGCCAGGGCCTGTCTGGGAGTGTGGTTGGCATAAGAGGTTCTCTGGGGTTAACCCTTTCTTTGATGCACTCTCTGCAGTTGAGCACTAGCTCTTTTATTTGGGAGCTCAGTCCAGGCCACCACACTGTCTGACCTGCACGTTCCCTGCACTTAACTACCCCCTGGTGAACTTCATGTATCTTGTCGAGAACATTGTTTCTCATACTGGCGGGTATCACTAACCTGGTTCCACGTAGGAGTAGTCCGTTGTGCACACTCAGGTGTGCTCTCTCGTGCCAGTAGTGCTTGGCTGGGCCAAGTAGCTGGTGTCTTTCTGGCCAGCCCTCGACACAGTTCTTCATGACCTGGGCACAGACACTGTCCACGCACAACTGTTCTTGGAGCTCAGTGAGGTACTTGTCGCTGAGAGGAAGGTTGTCCATCACTGAGTCAACGTAGATATTAGTATCTTCCATCAGGTCATTTTCAGATCGCGTGACTCCATTTTTGAGTGGGGCTCGAGAGAGTGTGTCAGCAGTTGCGAGGCTCTTCCCTGGTGTGTGTGAGATTGTGTAGGAGTACCTCATTAAGCGCATCCGGAATCTCTGTATCCTAGGTGGCAGCGCGTCCAGAGCCTGCCCACCCAGTAGGCTCACGAGGGGTTTGTGGTCGGTTTCGAGGTCAAAATGTAGGCCTAGGATGAAGTTGCTGAATCTCTCGCAGGCCCATGTCAGCGCTAGCGCCTCCTTTTCCAGCTGCGCATATCGCTGCTCTGTGTCTGTCAGGGACCTGGAAGCATACGCTACTGGTGACCACACATCGCTGTCCTTTTGGAGCATCACTGCGCCTAGTCCGTAGGACGAGGCGTCCGCTGATATTTTCAGTGGTTTGTTCGGATCGTAGAGCTGGAGGACTGGTGCAGCAGAGAGCTCTTGTTTGAGGCTGCAGAAAGCCTTCTGTTGTTCATGGCCCCAGCACCACTGGTTCTTTTTGGAGAGGAGATCTCTGAGTGCCTTATCCTTCTCCGCCAGATTAGGCAAGAACTTCCCTAATTGGTTCACCATACCTAGAAAACTTCTGAGCTCACTTATGTTTGCAGGCTCCTTCATGTCCTGCACGGCTCTGGTTTTGTCTGGGTCGGGCCTCATGCCGTCCGCTGAGATGATGTAGCCGAGGAATTTGACCTCTCTCTTTACAAACTCACATTTTGACATATTGAGAGTGACCCCTGCTTTCTCTGCTCTCTCCAGTACAGCATGTGTCCTAGCGTCATGCTGTTGCTTTGTAGCTCCCCAGACCAGAATGTCGTCCATATGACATACTACACCTTCTAGTCCGGAAGTGACCTCAGTCACCATCATGTTTTGAAAATGCTCTGGGGCAGAGGAGATGCCGAAGGGCAGGCGGTTGAAATGGTAACGCCCGAATGGCGTGATGAATGTGGTGTAGAGAGCCGATTCCTTGGCCAGGGGAACCTGCCAGAATCCCATATTTGCGCCCAGCTTTGTGAAAAACTGTGCTCCTGTGAGCATGCCTAGCGTCTGCTCTACAGAGGGAAGGATATATTTTTCACGGCACACTGATGCGTTCAGTGGTGTCAAGTCCACACAAATGCGGACGTCCTCCTTGTTCTTTTTGGGGGCTACTACCATGCCACAACATCAGTCTGTAGGTTTGATGCGGCTGATGACCCCTAGACTTTCCATCCGTTCCAACTCTTTCTTTACTTTGCCCATGAGTGGCAATGGGACACGGCGTGGCACTTTAAGGGAGAATGGCTGTGCGTCGGGCTTGAGTTTGATCATGTAGGGCTTCTGAACCAGCCCGAGTCCATCGCACAGTTTAGGATATGTCTGCCTCACTGTCTCCTGGGTTATAGTGTCGACTCTGGCCACTAACTTGAGGCTAACTGAAGCTGCCCTACTTAACAGTGCCACCTGTAGGCCTCTCACTACAAAGACCCTCTCTGTAATATTCCTCTCCTTGTATGAGAGTGTTTCAGTGGCTGACCCCAGGACGGTTAATTTAGCACCACCCGGCCCGTAGAGTGGTTTGAGGACTTTTTCTAGCTCCCCTTCTGCATGCATGACATTTTTGTACATTTGTTCTGAAATGGCGGTGACGTCTGCCCCAGTGTCTATTTTAAAGGACACTGTGCTGCCCCTAATGCCGATGTCAGCCATCCACGGGTCCTCACCAGAGGCCACTACACCTAAGAACAGTTCATTCACATCCTCTGCAACTTCATGTACAGTTTTGTTTGATCTGCACACTTTTCCAAAATGGCCGCGTTTTCCGCAGATGCGGCAGTCTGCACTCTTAGCTGGGCACTGTGACACTGGGTATGAGGGTGACTTCCCACATTTTCCACGTGCTTTATTTTCAGCTTTGTTCTGCACAGGTTTATCAGTTTTCCAGTTTTTGTGCTGCCCCTGTGTCTGATCTTTGTTTCTGAATTTGTTTTGTTTTCCCTTCTTGAAATGCATAGCATCCATGGCTGGCTTGCTGGCACTTATGTCTCTCAGATCAGTCTGCTGCCTCTTAATTTCCTCAGACTGTCTGGCCATTGTGATAGCTTTAGCTAGAGTGAGATCCCTATCTAGCTGCATCCTTTCTGACAGGGATGAATCTTTGATTCCCACGACTATTCTGTCTCTCAAAAGCGCATCATGTAGGTCGCCATACTTACAGAACTCTGCCAGTGCGTACAGTGCTGTGATGAATACGTCCACTGACTCTGAAGGCTGCTGTACTCTCCAGTTGAACTTGGCGTGTTCGTATATGACGTTCTTTTTCGGGATGAAAAACTTGTCAAATCCGTCCTTGACTGAAGCATACCGCTGTCGCTGCTCGTCTGTCAGGTCCAGACCCCGTAGCACGTCGTCAGCCTCGTCCCCCATGCAGTATACAAGTGTATTCACCTGGTTAGCGTCGGAGGAGGAGTTCAGGTTGCTCGCCAGTCTAAAACGTTCAAACCTCCTTATCCACTTCTCCCACTCGTGTGGCTTTGCGAAGTTGAAAGGCTCCGGTGGTTTGATGTTGAACGTCGCCATCGGAGGTGCCGCGATCGCGGCCTGGGCTGCTGCCGCTGCTGCCGCTGCTGCTGCTGCAGCTGCTGCTGCAGCTCCTCCACCGTTCTCCCCGTTGCTCATGTCGGCACATGTGTCTCGTTTTACTGAATAAAAGTAACTTTCTCTGCCGTGCACTCTCGCTCAAAGTAGCTCCACTTCTGACACCATGTCGTGTTGTCACTTAGAGGCAAGGAAAACTACTAGAGCTTGCAATGGATGACTTTACTGAACTGTATCAAAATAACAATGAACAACAACGGGTTGATATCAGCTTGGCTTCATAGAGTTAGCGTGTACTCCCCGCACCAGTGTATCACGTCACCAACATGGGTTGCCAGATAAATGAGACTACACCACAATCTACTCTCTAAATAAACCTTCAAAGTCTGATAAATGATCACAATCAGTCCTTAAGAAATTTTGTCAGGTCAAGCTATGTTAGGGAGTGGGGAGTGGAATGGTGTTAGAACATTAGAGAGGAAATGATAAACAACCTCTCCTTCAATTCAGCCACTCTGATGTCTGGTGTGGCACAAGAATCCATTTTGGGCCCTGTTTTTTTTCCCTTATACTTGCTGCCATTAGAGTCAATAATTTCAAATCATAATGTCTCCTTTCAAATGTATGTCATCTATGATGGATATAGATGATCTATGATCTGCAGATGGATTCCAATGTGTCTGAAGAACTAAGCATAACTGGCAGATAGATTTGTAGATCATCTGCAGACTCAGCAGCAGAGCTGTGTGAGGCCCTAAAGAAAGTAAACCAGAGGAAAGCCGGATCCAAGAAAACATTCCCAGACGTTCATTCAGGGTCTGCTCATCACAGCTGACTGATGTGCTTGTAGACATTTACAACCTGTCTCTGGCACAGGCTATTGTGTCCTTCTGTATCAAGTCCACCATTATCATCCCCCTTTCCAAAAAAACTGAAATATACATGTGCAGTAAACAGTATGTGTACAGGGCACTTTCATCACCAGCCACTGCTGTACACACTCTTTACATATGGCTGTGAGGCTTTCCAGAACAACACCAGTATCATCAAATTCTCTGACGACTCAACTGCAAAGATTTACAAAAAACATAGAAAGAAAACATTAGGAGGGGAGGGAAAAATAGTGGATTCATTGCATAATACACTGAGTGGTACTTCTACTTACGAACGTCTCTACATACAAAATTTTCAGGTTACGACACGCCTCAACGGGAAAATATTGCCTCTTGTTACGAAAGAAATTTCAGGAAACGAAAGGCAAAAATACAGTATGCGCTGCTACTCGCAACTCCCAGAGTTTACCGAATGTAAACATACTTGTAACTGCAGTGCGATAGTCACTGGCCATTGGCTATCGCCTAGCATCCTCCTGGCATCTGTGTCTGAATTCTCTGAATCTCAGAATTTGTTGAAAAAATCACCCAGAAAAAGTGTTCACTAGCTGAGCTATCACTCATTATGATGATGTTTGCCTTGCACATTTTCGAAGGATTGTTAAAAGTCGACAAAAGCAAACATCCTTGGATCGATTCTTTACAAAACGTCAGGCAAAAACCACTGCTGAGAGAGAACATGAACCAAAGAAGGCAAAAGGTGACAACGATAGCAGTTAAAAGGTAAATTAACATAATTTTTATTCTTGAATTTATTACAAATTACTATTTATTACGAAACTCCTTCCAGAACAAATTAATTTCGTATGTAGAGGTACCACTGTATTGGTGGGATTCACATGAAAATGATAATATGGAGATGTGCATCTGCAGAGCTGAAGTATGGTGGAAAAAATATAATTATTTCCCTGTTGACTGTACAGATGAAGGGCAGATAAGATGGAAAACAAAACAGCAGGTTGGGAGGGGAAAGAAGCCAAACCGGTTACCTCTGTCACAAAGTAATGTAAAAGTATAAAAACAATTTTCATCAAGGTTGGTCTTCAAAGAAACTTGTCTTAAGATGCCATGTTGTTGTCGTACAAAAGACTAGATTTACAACATTATTATTATGCAATTAAAAAAAAAAAAGATTTTTCAGGGAAACATTGGTTTCTTACTTTCACTTTTAACTTTCTCACTATTAAATAACCACTAATAGGTGTTCAAAGTTTTACTACATGTCAACAATTATGAGTGGAGTTTGTGATGGGCAAGCACATGAAAAACTGGCAACTGCCATGATATTAGACAGATCTAACAGGGTTTGAAGGCGGTTTGGGAACAGCTGCTACATCTGGACACAACAGAAAGAAAACCACATGTGAGATCTGATTTTCTTTTTTCTTTTTAATACTTGGCTGCAGTGAGTTCTGTCATATATGTTGTTTAAGACTACGTATGTGACTACTGAGGTGAATTTAACACTTTGTATGCCCATCAATTACTTAAACCTGCTTCAATCCCATTCAGAGTCACAATCTTCCCCGGTTCGTCTGAGGCTGGTCATGCTTCTGAGGCGCACGGGTGATTCCTACACGTCGTTTCTTCTGTACATCGTGGCTCACTCCGTATGGCTCGTCACGATCGGACAGGGCGTGTGATTGTCGTCGGACAATCAGAGGGATCTCCTGCAGACAAGTCGCCAGGGAAATGCAGGCCTTCAGCTATTTACCTTGCTGGAGCAGGCCAGAGAGAAAGTGCACCTTTTGCTTTGGGTAGTGAAGGTCAGAGAGAGAGGGGGGAGGAGGGAGCGGGTATTTATGTGAGGGGGACGTGATACGCCTTTGCCAGGAATTCCTACTGTGAGAAGAGGGTCCTCAGACAGTAACATCCCTTTGACATCACTTTCACGCATTGATGTCAAACCACAAAATTGCCAGGCATGCTGGGATTTGAGTTTTATTTTTTTTTTGTCTTCTTTGTCTCAGAAAACCATGCGGTTTTCTGTAGCACATGGCGTGTGGCCCAGCATAACCAAACGGTCATTGTAGTGGCTGACAAATGACAAAAAAAGGGATAGATGAGTAAATAGAGAATAAGTGGAAGGTAAAGGCAACAGTGGTGCCAGTTAATTGGAGTAAATTTGTGTGGACTCCATGTGCTGTGTATATATTATATATACTGGCTTGGGAGGACAGGTGGTGTATCTCTCAATCCCTTATTCTATCTCTTTATCTCTCTGTCTCTCTCTATCACTATACATACACACCAATCAAGCATGACATTATGGCCACTGACAGGTTGAGTAACTAAAGAGTACTCATAATGCAACATTCTGCTCTGAAAACCTTCATCTTTGCATTCACATTAATTTCATTTTGGTACTTGGCACCTACCAAAACATTTTTGCAGTCCACTTACACCCTCAACATGATAATATTAGACAAAAACACACTGGCTGGGCATTTGAAACCAGTGCTTAATAAATGATTACATTTTGGCTTCAGGTTGGCAAAAGATCTTTAATGCAAAAATTCTTTTTTTAAAAACAGATGTTAAGTGTTTGTATGCGACCCCAAATGCACGACAGACACAAAGAGAGGGTTCAAGGCTCGAGGCCGAGTTTATTTGAGCAACACCAATAGTCCGATGCTTGGAGGTGTCAACCCCTGCACCGAGGGTGCACAGAGCTGGGGAGTGGAATGCAAAGTCCTGTCTTCTGCCCCAGAGAACGTGCTGGAAGAAAACTCACAACCAAGTTCAGTGAGGAAATTCAACCAGACAATAATCCACAGGTAAGCTCCAGGTGCGTGATCAGTGACGAGCCTCAGGTGTGGAGGGAAGCGCGCCGCGCCCGCTCGCGTCACCGAACGCGCAGCTCACGGGCCGCGCACTGGGACGTGCTGGGAGCGTCCACCTAAGGAGGTTGGGTCTGCTGCTCAGTGAGTGGAGTCCTAACAACAGAACTTATATGTTTTGAAAAATTCAAATGTGTCATTAAAAGTCACACAAAAATTAATGAAATCATAATGGAAAACAAACCAACGAAATACCCTCTGAACAAAGATATATAGTCTGGCAGCACCACTTTTCAAATACCTGGAGCCAAAAATCCAATTCACTGATACTGATTGATTCTTGACAAAAAAATTTAAATTTTATATCTTTAACTTGTAGAAAAATTCTTCCGTCAAAAGAGCTAAACATTTTTTCTTTTTAGAGTCCATAATACTGAGTATCAAATGTAAAACATAAACCTGGGATAGAATGGCAGTCTGTCCAGGTTGTACTCAGCCTCTCATCAGATTTCTGTGACCCTGAATGGGATTGAAGCAGATTTAAGTTATTGATGGGCATACAAAGTGTTCAATTCACATCAGAAGAAACATTTTATAAAAGAAACCAACACAGAAAATGTGGGGTTACGTAGCCTTAAACAACATATTTGACAGAAGTCACTGAAGCTAAGAATTAAAAAGAAAAAAGAAAATCAGATCTCACCTCATGTGGTTTTCTTTCTGTTGTGTCCAGATGTGGCAGATGTGTTCCCAAACTGCCTTCAAACCCTGTTAGATCTGTCTAATATCATGCCATTTGCCAGTTTTTCATGTGCTTACCCAGCTGTTGATTAAATTTTCACTATTAATGTCTAGTTTATCAATTATTAGTGAGTTCTGGTGAGGAAATAATTAAACACTTAACAAACCCTTGACTGGACAATCGGACAGAGGGTGCAAGTAACATTTAATCTCCATTGTATACAAGAACAGATGGTCAAGTACTCACAGCAGCATACAAGGCACCTGGTTGTCAGCACAAGACAATGAGCCAAGGACGCGCAGTCACTTCTAACCACTCGTTATCAGTATATTTGAGCCTTAAGCCTACATTCTCCTCAGCCAGCCTCAGACAAAAACCCCGCCATGGCACCTGACTGATATCCCATATAGATGTTCTACGTTAGATACTAAGAAAACAGGTCACTGTGACCTGATGCAATTTTTCAACTAACACCATCACAAAATTTGCTCATAATTGCTGACATGCAATGAAACTTTGAACACCCATTAGTTGTTATTTAATAGTGAAAAAGGTAAAACTGAAAGTAAGAAACCCATGTTTCTCTGAAAAATCTTTTTTTCATAATTGCATAATAATAATGTTGTTAATCTAGTCTTTTGTACCACTCCCCAACATGGCATCTTAAGACAAGTTTCCTGGAAGACTAACCTTAATGAAAAAATGTTTTCATACTTTTAGATTACTTTGTGACAGATGTAACCGGTTTTGCTTCTTTCCCCTCCCAACCTGCTGTTTTGTTTTCCATCTTATCTGCCCTCAACAAGTCAACAGGGAAATAATTATATTTTTTCCACCATACTTCAGCAGTGCAGATGCACATCTCCATATTACTGTATTTTCACAACCATAAGGTGCACCGGATTAAAAGGCGCAGTCTCAGTTATGGGTGCTATTTCTGAATTTAGCATATACATAAGGCGCACCGGATTATAGGGTGCGGCCATGGTGAAACATGCCAGTACGTCGGCTTAAAGCACGTATGCTAACATGTTTAAAAAAAGGCAGCAGGAGCAAAACTCAGTTTGGTTGTACTTTATTTAAGTATTTAACAATGTAATCACATTATTTTTTAATAAGTCCTCATCCACAAATCCATCAAAGTCCTCATCTTCTGTATCTGAAGTGAACAGCTGGGCTAGTTCTCCATCGAACATGCCAAGTTCCCTCTCAACAGTCACTCTCAGAGTCAGTCTTGTTGTCGTACAGCTTCTCATTAATGATTCCGGCTTTAGCGAAAGCTCGAACAACAGTGGAAGCAGACACGTTAGCCCAAGCATCCGCAATCCACTCACAAATTGTTGCGTAACTCGCCCGGCGCTGCCACTCAGTCTTGGTAAAACTGTGCTCGCCATCTGTCATCCATCGCTCCCAAGCCGTCTGCAATTTTGCTTTGAACACCCTGTTCACACCGATGTCCAGCGGTTGGAGTTCTTTTGTTAAGCCTCCCGGAATAATGGCAAGCTCAGAATTCATTTGCCGCACTTTGTTTTTCACAGCGGCAGTTAGATGGGCGCGCATAGAGTCACAGATTAACAGGAACAGTGATGCGTGGAAAAAACCATCTGGTCTCTTTACGTACACCTCACTCAGCCACTCTTTCATTTTCTCCGTACCCATCCACCCCTTTTGTTTAGCCTTAATGACAACTCCGGCAAGGAAATTTCTCTTTAGGAAGCGTCTTTCTCTTAAAAATCCCCATCAGTGGAATTTCCATGTGAATCATTCCAATATTATGCAACAAATCCACTATTTTTCTCTCCCCTCCTAATGCTTTCTTTTTGTAAATGTCTTTTGTAAATCTTTGCAGTTGAGTCGTCAGAGAATTTGATGATACTGGTGTTGTTCTGGGAAGCCTCACAGCCATATGTAAAGAGTGTGTACAGCAGTGGCTGGTAATGAAAGTGCCCTGTGCACTGTAGCAACTTCTCACTCAATGTATTGATAATTTAATAATGCCAGGGGTGCCACCTTCTTGTATTAAAAAGAAGGAAAATTAGAAAATTGTCATGTTAGTCTAGTGAGACTTGCTACTGCAGGTCTTTTTACCACATGTGTTGGCTGGGAAAATTAATATCAGAGTCGCCAACAAGTTTTAACAACATTTATTTAGACACAGACATGAAACACAAAAGCATATAAGGCAGTCATATCATATATATATATATATTGAAAAATAGTTATTGCATCACTTGTGAATTGGAACTGATTGGCTGGAACACACGGGGGGGTTACGACAGTAGAAGAGGAAGGAGAGAGGAAAAAAAAATCAAAACAAAACAAACCGGGATGCCTAAATTCTACGGGAGCTCAAAATAAACTCTTTATTGTAAACTGAGAGGTGCTTATAAAGCAACGAAACAAATAAAAGTAAAATAAAAGAAAAGGTCTAGAACAAACTAACTGCTGAATAATGATCGCCGGGCAGGGTCAGCTACAATAGATGCTAGAAATTCTCAACTCATAATTGCTGACATGCAGTAAAACTTTGAACACCTATTAGTTGTTATTTGATAGTGAGAAAGGTAAAAGTGAAAGTAAGAAACCAATGTTTCCCTGAAAAATCTTTTTTTTTTTAAATTGCATAATAACAATGTTGTTAATCTAGTCTTTTGTACGACAACAACATGGCATCTTAAGACAAGTTTCCTTGAAGACCAACCTTGATGAAAATTGTTTTCATACTTTTACATTACTTTGTGACAGAGGTAACCGGTTTGGCTTCTTTCCCCTCCCAACCTGCTGTTTTGTTTTCCATCTTATCTGCCCTTCATCTGTAGAGTCAACAGGGAAATAATTATATTTTTTCCACTATACTTCAGCTCTGCAGATGCACATCTCCATATTATCATTTTCATGTGAATCCCACCAATACAGTGGTACCTCTACATACGAAATTAATTTGTTCTGGAAGGAGTTTCGTAACCTGAAAAGTCCGTAAGTAGAGACGTGTTTTCAATGTAAATGCTCTAATCCCTTCCAGGCACCCCAAAATTCGGATATACATTTTTTATTAATCATAAAAATGCATCAAAACATGTAGCAAATATATGTTACAATTAGATTACTGCACAATAAACATAAAATAAGAGCTTTACATGATGTGAAAAACAAAGAATAAATTCAAGAATAAAAATTATGTTCATTTACCTTTTAACTGCTATCGTTGTCACCTTTTGCCTTCTTTGGTTCATGTTCTCTCTCAGCAGTGGTTTTTGCCTGACGTTTTGTAAAGAATCGATCCAAGGATGTTTGCTTTTGTCGACTTTTAACAATCCTTCAAAAATGTGCAAGGCAAACATCATCATAATGAGTGATAGCGCAACTAGTGAACACTTTTTCTGGGTGATTCTTTTCAACAAATTCTGAGATTCAGAGAATTCAGACACAGATGCCAGGAGGATGCTAGGCGATAGCCAATGGCCAGTGACTATCGCACTGCAGTTACAAGTATGTTTACATTCGGTAAACTCTGGGAGTTGCGAGTAGCAGCGCATACTGTATTTTTGCCTTTCGTTTCCTGAAATTTCTTTCGTAACAAGAGGCAATATTTTCCCGTTGACGCGTGTCATAACCTGAAAATTTTGTATGTAGAGACGTTCGTAAGTAGAAGTACCACTCAGTGTATTATGCAATGAATCTACTATTTTTCCCTCCCCTCCTAATGTTTTCTTTTTGTAAATGTCTTTTGTAAATCTTTGCAGTTGAGTCATCAGAGAATTTGATGATACTGGTGTTGTTCTGGGAAGCCTCACAGCCATATGTAAAGAGTGTGTACAGCAGTGGCTGGTAATGAAAGTGCCCTGTGCACTGTAGCACCTTCTCACTCAATGTATTGATAATTAAATAATGCCAGGGGTGCCACCTTCTTGTATTAAAAAGAAGGAAAATTAGAAAATTGTCATGTTAGTCTAGTGAGACTTGCTACTGCAGGTCTTTTTACCACATGTGCTGGCTGGGAAAATTAATATCAGAGTCGCCAACAAGTTTTAACAACATTTATTTAGACACAGACATGAAACACAAAAGCATATAAGGCAGTCATATCATATATATATATGTTGGGCCATACCATGTGCTACAGAAGACCGCATGGTTCTCTGAGACAAAGAAAGACAAAGGAAATCTTTTAAAACTCAAATCCCCAGCATTCCGTGCGAGTTCACACCTAGGTGTGAACGTGATGTCACGGCCTCTCACTGGCCGCGAGGCCCTAGTCTCAGCGGGGTTCCCCAAACGGAGGCGGACTGCAGATCCCCAGTTTAAATACCGGCTACCTCCTCCCATTCTCTCTCTTGCTTCTCTGCTCTCTGACCTGCACACCCACGAAAGTCAGGACAAGCCGAGCGGCTCCTGCGACCACCCGCGGAGCGTAAACCTCTCTTGCTCCTTCATCTCTCTGACCTCAACTACACCCCGGAAAGGTGCTCATCTCTGGCCTGCACCAGCAAGGTAAATAGCCAAAGGCCTGTTTCCCTGGCGACCTGTCTGCAGGAGATCCCTCTGGTTGTCCGACGACAACCACACGCCTGGTCCGATCGTGACGCGCCACACGGAGTGAGCCGCGACGTACGGAAGAAACGACACGTAGGAATCACCCGCGCGCCTCGGACGCGTGAACGGCCTCAGACGAACCGGGACGGACGCCCGGCTGTTGTTACTGCCCAACGCCGCATCCCCACGTTAACCACGCAGGGAGAGAAAAAGGAGGAGAGCCGCTCTTGCGACCACCCGTGGAGCGTAATTGATCAGCTGTGCTGCCGCCATCCCAGCCTGATCAACCCCCCCAGGACACTACAACGCCACCGATCGCTTCGGGAGCGATCCACGTAAGAGGACTTTGTGTCTGGGCAGAGTTACTTAGCTTAGTTAATATCTCTGTGCTTTCTGTGACAGTGTTTACGGTTGAGCCCGCCGGTAATCCGCCGGCACGTATTTACCCACGTGAGTGCAGTGTTTCTTCACCACCAGCTGATCGCGCCGTGATTTCAGATAAGCAGTCAGGAGGAGAGTGCGGGAGTCAGCTCCACACTCTCCCTTCTGTGGAAATCCTCGGAGCGATCACGGCACCGGTGGTTAGCAATCACCCTCGTGTTGTTGATTTTACTCTGCCTTTTCTGCACTGCCTTTCCTACTAACCACCTTTGTGAGGACGTCACCACGTGACTTTGTCGGCCTTCTTGTGACGGCCTATCGCGAGAGTCGGCGGCCATCTTGGTTGGGGAGGAACCACAGCGTGACTCCATCCGCCATCTTTCGTGCCCTATCGCGAGAGCCGGCGGCCATCTTGGACACCCCTCTCACATTACCGCGCACACACACACACACACACACACACACACACCCAGCACATACATGTATATAAGTCTACATTGGTCCATTGAATGTTTCATTTGCTTATGTTAGTTTTACTCATCTTTTAGTTAGTAGATATCAGAATCTTAATTCAAGTGTTTGTTCCTTTGAATATTTGTGTTAATAAATTCTGATGTTCTAATGAGAGAAGTTGCTTGTGGTTATTTTACACAGTTTTGTAACATTGGCTGGTTGAAGAGGTCTGTGCTCGGACTCACACCTTCTCTGTTGCTCTGTAGCGCCACACCTGGTCACAGGCTGGCGCGCATAGAACAACAGCCATTTTGAGACTGATTGTGCCATTTAGTCCTTTTTCCTGATTCATCAGGTGGTGCCCCGTTTCATTTTATTAACTTTCGGGTTATTAGCAGCCGCCCCTCAAGACGGTTGATAATAACCCCTTTTTTGGACTAAACAAGCACTTTATACGCCTTATTGCACAACATATATATATATATTGAAAAATAGTTATTGCATCACTTGTGAATTGGAACTGATTGGCTGGAACACACAGGGGGGGTTACGACAGCGGAAGAGGAAAAAAAAATCAAAACAAAACAAACCGGGATGCCTAAATTCTACAGGAGCTCAAAATAAACTCTTTATTGTGAACTGAGAGGTGCTTATAAAGCAACGAAACAAATAAAAGTAAAATAAAAGAAAAGGTCTAGAACAAACTAACTGCTGAATAATGATCGCCGGGCAGGGTCAGCTACAATAGATGCTAGAAATTCTCAACCAGAGACACCAAATCTCAACCCGTTCATCTACCAGAATAGAGACTCTGCGCGTGCGTTGGTCAGGGTCGGTTTTAATGTCTTGCGGTGGACTCCCGGGACCCGTTGGTTCCGATCAGCTGGAAAGATTCTGCCTGCAGAGTCTTTGGTCGTCACGGGCAGCTCGGTGGGGTGTTGCCCAGTCTCTCTCGTCTGGTGGTTTGGTTGGATCCAGTGCCCCGGACCGTGCTGAACAGTTTGGCTGGAGTCAGCTGGCACGGTGCCACTCTGGGTTGACCCAAATTGCTGACGATCAGCTGGAAAGCAAGTTCGATGAGCCAATGAACTTTCAGCTCTCGGCCCGTCAAGGACTGTTGGCTTCAATAACTTACTGGAGGAAGTTTATTGAGCCCAAAAAAGGAAAATTGAAGCTGACAAAATTGGCTAAATTACTGATAAGAGTTCAGAACGCGGGGATTCTGGATCGCACAGCATCAAAAATTATGAAGTTCTTTCAGACGCTCGCCCGCTGCCGTAAAAGTTAAAACGACTTAGACATTAACTGCTCTGAGTAAAACAAAAATAACTATCAGGCCTCTGTGTTGGAAACACCAGGCGACTACAAAATAAGCGTTGGCCAACCAACTAGAACAAAGAGCAAAAACGAGAGACAAAAGTAAAACAAGAGAAGAGAAGAGCAAAAAGAGCAAAAGAGAGCAAAAAGAGAGGCAAAAGAGGAGCAAAAAAGAGAGCGAACAAAAGACTGTCCGTGGTTTTATACATCTGAATATTCATGATGCTCTAGGCAAATGAGAGATCGGCCTACAGGGCTGGCCAACGCAGCAACCCGTCTCCACCCAGCGTGAATTCCAGTGATCTACTCCTGAAATCAACACATGTTACAGGATTCTTTGATTTTCACCGTTTCAAATGCAGTTAGACAAAAAAAACTTGACATTCAAAAATGCTTTTAAACATGGTACCACAGGTAATATGATCATAATGTTATATTAGGTTCAGCAACATATTTCTCTCCACACAACAGTTAGAACTGTAATTGTTCGTTGTTCCTCTTTTGACCAAAAGGGGGAGTGCTCGTCACAATCTGTGTCTCTGGAAACAAAAAGGTTGAAGAAGGCAGTTCGTTTTTGTTTATTGGCTGAGTAGATAAGGCCGTCTGTTCATCATCAAAGTTCATAAAGCCAGGTAATGGCTAGTTGCTGTCTGTGTTCCAACATTCCAGGGGGTAATTTACACAGACTGGGGTCAGGTCTGTGAGATTAAAATGGGGTGCATGTGGGTGTATTTTACATCGGGGCAGATGTCTCTCCTCTCAGATTCCCCAGATGAAAGGGAACCTATTTTTCAGATATAAACACAAAGTTTTAAGAGTGGAGGCAGGCTAATCAGTTAATCCGCCTCTGGTTGTCCCGCGTTGCTTAACTTCCTCTGTCTTTGGTAGAAAGGAGGTTTTAATAGACCTGAGAAAGGAGTGTTAATTTGATTAGCCAGCCATCTGCTGGTGGAAGGGAAGGGTGGATTCCTACGAAAGGGGGGTTGGCAGAGCTGGGTGTCGAGGGTCACAGCAGGATCCAGAAAAACCGGGACGTGTATTCACACACTCAGTTGAATTTTGTGAGATGAAGAGAAGAATAATCAATAAAAGAAAAATGGGGACGGGGTCTCTAAAGCACATACTGTTTACTGCACATGTATATTTCAGTATTTTGGAAAGGGGGATGATGATGGTGGACTTGAAGCAGGTGGGTAAGTAACTGACGGGTGACGGTTCGAAGGAAGCGTAGCCCAAAACCAAGGCACCTAGATCACCATCACTCACTTCACGTATCAAACCATTTTTCACCACTCAGCAACACATCCGCTGAGAAACCCACCCTGCTGATTGGCGACTCTATATTCCGGCACGTGAGGCCGGCAGCTACAGCCTTAG
The DNA here is from genome assembly GCA_018398805.1 of Hirundichthys speculiger. Classification (NCBI taxonomy): domain Eukaryota; kingdom Metazoa; phylum Chordata; class Actinopteri; order Beloniformes; family Exocoetidae; genus Hirundichthys; species Hirundichthys speculiger. Next base: position 478,578 of record JAGFBZ010000461.1, on the reverse strand, counting down.
TCAGGTGTATCCCAGGAGCCAGAGCGGGCGACATCGAGGCAAATTTGAAGCTGCTGGCAGAGTAACCATAAGTACAGTAAAGTTATCATACATGTCGGCGCAAATGACACCCGGCTACGCCAGTCGGAGGTCACTAAAGTTAATATTGAGTCGGTGTGTCACTATGCAAAGAGCATGTCGGACTCCGTAGCTTTGTCTGGTCCCCTTCCTAATTTGACCAGTGATGATATGTTTAGCCGCATGTCATCGCTCCATCGCTGGTTGCTGTCGTGGTGTCCGGCAAACTATGTGGCTTTTATTGACAATTGGCTGACTTTTTGGAGAAAGCCTGGTCTGATTAGAAGAGAAGGCATTCATCCCACCCGGGATGGTGCAGCTCTTATTTCTAACAATTTGGCCAATTTTGTTGGATGCTCCCCCTGACAATCCAGGGTGGAGGCCAGGATGCAGTGTACACACTTCTCTGCTGCTTTTCAAGGACTGCCCCGACCACTAAAAATATAGAAATCAACCATGTAGCTGCTAATGTTAATATGGTGCCGATCAAAAACATAGAATTGGTGTCAATTCCTCGTCCTCCAAAAGTCTACTTAGCGCAACATGATAGTGGCGTTAACCAAACCAACCTGATAAAAATAAAAGCTGTCAGATATTTGGAGCCAAAAGAACTTGTAATTAGATGCGGACTATTGAATGTAAGGTCTCTTGGCTCTAAGTCCCTGTTAATCAATGATCTAATTACTGAGACTCGTTGCAATGTCTTCTGCTTATCAGAAACATGGCTACAAGAGGGAGAGTATGTGAGCTTAAATGAGGCTACGCCACCAAGTTATATTAATTATCATATTCCCCGGAGTACGGGTTGAGGTGGAGGAGTAGCAGCTGTCTACAACCAGCCTACAAGTAAAAACAAAACCCAAATGCAATTATAATACATTTGAAAGCCTCACGCTTAGTTTAACTATTCCAAACTGGAAATCAGAGAAGCCAGTCTTGTTGGTGGTAGTGTACCAGCCACCTGCTGGTGCTTATCTGGAGTTTCTGTCTGAGTTCTCAGATTTTTTAACTGGTTTAGTGCTCAGCTCAGACAAATTTGTCATAGTGGGTGACTTTAAGATTCATATGGATGTTGACAGTGACAGCCTTAAATTAGCCTAGTCAGTGGGTGTCCCACAAAAAGTGAAAGAACCGACTCACTGCTTTAATCATATCCTGGATCTGGTCCTCACCTATGGTATAGATACCCATCACTTGTTAGTGTCGCCGCTGAATTCTCTTCTCTCAGACCACTATTCAATTACATTCAAGTTCAGCATTTGTGGCGTTAAAATAGAAAATGAAACCTGTCAGTACAGCAGATGCCTATCTGAAGATGCTGTGAATAATTTTAAGAAGGTCATTGGGTCTCATCTTCCTATGGTGGAATATGATAGAATAGCTGAGGGCAACGACCTGAATTTTACTCCGGCAGATATTGATTACCTCATTAACAATACTGCCGATATGTTGCATTCAGCCCTGGATGCTGTTGCTCCTCTGAGGAAGAGGGTCTCTAACTATAGGAGCTCAGCTCCCTGGTATCATTCGCATATTCGCTTGCTGAAGCAGAATGCACAAAAAATGGAAAGGAGGTGGTACTCTTGTAAATCTGCTGACTCCCATCGTGCCTGGAAAGATAGTTTAATAGTCTACAAAAGAGCCCTACGCAGAGTTAGAACATCTTATTATTCATCATTAATAGAAGAGAACAAATATAATCCACATTTTCTGTTCAGCAGTGTGGCCAGGCTGACAAAGAGTCACAACTCTGTTGGGCCATGCTTTCCTGCTACTCTTAGTAGTGAAGACTTTATGAGCTTTTTTAGCGGGAAAATAATCAAAATTAGAGATGAAATTGGCCAGGCCCAATTGTTGGCAGCTGTGAACATCCCTGCAGCTTCGCTAATTTCTTTTGGTTCTGATTTGACTCTGGACTGCTTTTCTCCTGTAGGCCTCTCTGACTTGACCTTAACTATCAGCAAAGCTAAACCATCTACATGTCTATTGGATCCCATTCCAACTCGACTGCTCAAAGATGTCATGTCCTTTATTGTCATGTCAATTTTGGATCAGATTAACCTATCTCTACAATCAGGATATGTACCACAGGTTTTTAAAGTTGCAGTTATAAAACCTTTGCTTAAGAAACCATCTCTTGATCTAGACATTTTGGCAAACTATAGACCAATATCCAACCTTCCATTTATCTCTAAAATTCTGGAAAAAATAGTTGCTCGCCAGCTTGGAGAGCACCTGCATAGAAATGATCTATTTTAAGTTTTTCAATCAGGGTTTAGAACTCATCATAGCACAGAAACAGCACTGATCAGTCACCAACAACCTCCTCATGGCCTCAGACAATGGATTAGTATCTGTACTTGTTCTGCTGGACCTCAGTGCTGCTTTTGATACCGTTGATCACAGCCTTTTGCTGATTAGAGCACACTGTTGGAATTAAAGGGACAGCTTTAGCCTGGTTTAAGTCATACTTTTCTGACAGGTTCCAGTTTGTCCATGTTAATGACATTTCTTCTACACAGACTAGGATCTGCTATGGCGTCCCACAGGGTTCAGTTCTGGGACCAATCCTTTTCACTTTATACATGCTGCCCTTGGGAAAAATTATCCAGAGCCATGGCATAAACTTTAATTGCTACGCTGATGATACTCAGCTGTACTTATCTATGAAACCAGAGGAAACAAAACCTTTGACCAAACTTCAAGGTTGTCTAAATGACATTAAGTTCTGGATGTCCTCTAATTTTTTGCCTCTAAACTCAGATAAAACTGAGGTTATTGTCTTTGGTCCCAAACACTTGTCAACACATTGATTGATTGTGTTGACAATGGGGGGGGGAGGGGTGTAAAGAATAAATGTGTCTGTGCCTATATAGACCTCCCGCAGCCACGCGACACACACCTTGACGACAAAGCGCAGTCGCTATATTGGAGCGAAAACAACAAGCTAGGGCTTAAGCGATCACACAGTCCTTGTGCAGGTTATGTGGTTCGCACTCTGACGCACCTGCGGGGACGACACAAGGAAAGTGCGGCGACCGGCGAGAACAAGCTGCAGATGCAACGAGCACCCGCCGGAGGCACGCACCCCCATCCGCCCAAACCGACCAACCAACCATCCACAACACCCGGACATTCACATGTGAGTTACCCAAGTTCCAAGGAAACTGTTACCATGATTACCATCACCACTCTCCTTATCTCAGTCCACCTCAAGTCCTCCCGCTGGTGAGAAAACGTCAGCTAACCCCCATTGCCCCAGGGCCAGACTGGCCCAAGAGGGCTTCTTGCCCCCGACCCGAGAGGTCAGGGGGCAAACATCCCCAAGATATACGTCCACTGACAGGAGGACCAGGCAGGGCACCCAGAAGGCCAGAACCGTGACGAGCACCCCCCCACACACACCCCTAGAGACCCCCCCCCCCCCCCCGAGCCACACCGGGCACCCGGACCACGCATCGGCGCAGGGAGGCCACCACCAGCGGAGGGCCCCCCCAAAAGCCGGGATACGCCCTAGCGGCCAGGACCCACAACCACACTCCATATCCCCCGCAGGGCCGGGAGGGACAAACCAAAACAAAAAAAAATACAGTATGGCCAGTCCAGCCCCCCAGCCCCCCCAACATGTGTGTTATGTGTATGTGTGTGTGTCATCTTCTGTGTTTTTTTTTTATTATTATTTTGTGTGTATAAGCTAATTACTATCAACTTAGGGTGCAAAGGGTGGATGGTCCCCCTGCACCCAAGCTTCACTTTCCCTATGTGTAATAGATGCATTAAAATTGAGCCGGGGTGCAGAGGGTGGATGGTTTCCCCGCACCTCGGCTTCTAATTCGCTTGTATGTTATGTATTTGTGAGGGGGGTGGAGGGCGACCACGGCCTTGGGCAAAGGGGTCCCCCTCCCACCCCCAGGGAACCGGGGCAGCCATCGGAGCCCCGCCCTGGGGCGCACCCCCACCCCCAAGGGGCCCACCACCACCGAGGCCCCCCAACGCCTACCCGGGGCCCAAGCACGCCCCAACCGGGGAACCGGACACCCACCGCGACCCCAGGAGGAGCCTCGAGGCAGAGAGACATGCTGACCGCCACAGACCAAATGCACCACGGTGAAGGGAAATGCCCCACCGCTGCCCTCGCACCACCCCCAGGTACGGGCCACCCCCCCGCCGCCCCACAGGGAGGCGGCACACAGGAGGCAGCAACCCCCCGCCCCCCCAGGGAAAACCCACCAGCCCAGACCCCCACCACCAGCAGTCAACAGGGGCACGGCAAGCCCCACTGCCACCCAGCAGCACAGGTAGACCGCACCACCAGGACAGCAGAACCAAGCAGCCCCACCGCTGCAGCCAAGACCAAAACAGGCAAGGAGACCAGGGAGGAGACCACCCCGCCACAGCCCCCGCCCCCAGGGCCCACCCCAGCCCCAACCACCAGAGACACAGCGAAAACTGGGGCAAGAACCCCGGCAACGACACATGAACCCTGACCCAGAGTGATTGGGGGCCAGCGGCCCACACCCACTGGGAAGGCGAGATAATGTTATATTACCAAGGGAAATGCACATGTAGTTTCATAACAACGACGACAGTAGTCCATCGTAAAAAACTATGCCCAATTTTATCCTTCCCCCAGGATTAATACGTTTATATTCAACAGATTCTCAGGCTGAAGGAGATCAAGCTATCTCTGGGCAGTTATGGTAGGAGTAAATTTAAGAAATCTTTGTTTAAGTTGTGTGTTTATTTTATCCTCCCACAGTCAAGGAGTTACATAATGCTCAGTCACAGATGCTGAAAAATTAATCCATGCGTTTGTCAACGCATGGATTAATTTGACAGACTGGATTATTGCAGACAGACTGGATTAATTTGACAGACTGGATTATTGCAATGCGTTGTTAGCAGGATGTCCGAAAAGCTCGCTGAATAGCCTCCAACTGATCCAGAATGTAAGCAAGATCACGTCACGTAAGCAAGATCACGTCTCTCCTGTGTTAGCTTCCCTCTATTGGCTTTTTCGTATTTTGAATTGAGTTTAAAATTCTGCTTCTCACATATAAGGCCCTTAATGGTCTAGCTACTCGTTATTTACAAGACTTGATAGCACGTTATGCGCCTAATAGAGCTCTCCGCTGTCAGAGTGCCGGATTACTCATCGTTCCTAGAATACCTAAAAGTAGATTTGGAGGACGGGCCTTCTGCTACCAGGCACCTTTATTATGGCACCAGCTACCAATTTGAGTTAAGGGGGAGCTAAGAGTAGGTTGTCTTAATCATAGCTTCGTCATAGCTATGCTACTATAGGCCTACGCTGCAGGGGGACGCCAACATGATCTGCTGAGTGGTGTCACCACTGCTCTTCCCTTTGCCTTCCCTCTCCTCCTCCCTTCCTGCTCCTCCAACTTATTCATATTTAATTGAGAGCACCTTGTTGCTGTGGCTGTGCTCTGTGTTCTTTGCTTTCCTGTGGTTTGTTGTGCTGTTTTGCCCCCCCCTTTTTTTTCTGTGTGTTTGCAGGCCGGAGTTTCCTGGGTTTCGTGCTGGTCACTATATTCAGTCAATTTGTGTGCTCTCCTCTCTCTGTCCTGTCTCCCCTCTTTTCTTCCTCTACCCGGCTGGCCTTCAGCAGGAAGGTCCGCCCATATGATCCAGGTCCTGCTCAAGGTTTCTTCCTCTTAAAGTGGAGTTTTTCCTTGCCACTGTTTGACTTAAAGGTTTTTTCTCCCTCTGTGGGAGTTTTTTACCTGCCATTATCCTTGATTTGGATTTAATATTATAATTTTAGTTAATGATATTTGCTCGGGGTCATGCTCTGGGTCTTTGTAAAGCACCTAGAGACAATTGACATTGTAACAGATGCTATATAAATAAAATTTAATTGAACTGAATTGAGCATGAAATTCGGTGTTAAGTGGTGTTAAGTATGTCTGCAACATCTGTGAAGATAACCTCATCCTGCTCGTCCTCGTTCAAGGCAGATTCTGGATTACATTTTAAAGGCTTTTACAAAATTAGAGCCATTATCCGTAAAATGTTTTTCGTCCCAATTGCCGAGTACCGCCTGAACATGGTATCAAGCTAAATAACTGTCTGAAGGCGGGTGGCTCCACTATGAAAATAGACTGCATGTTTTCTACAACATACCACACAATTGTTTTTTTTTAAGTTGTCCCTGACCAACAGTCCCTTGGTTAAAATCCAGCTTGGCTGCTCCTTGACTCGCTCCTGCTCCAGATACATCCACTGGACTTTTAGCCACTAGCTTCGTTTAGGCACGTTATTTATACAGCTGCTTCAGCAGTTTAGAATACTGTTTATGGCAGTAGGTAGGGTCTCTTAACCAAGACACAGTTTATATTTAACTAAAACATTTTTGTCTTTCTGCTCGACACAAGTGAAAAAGTGACAATGTCTCCACATGGAGAAATTTGACTTGCCCTAAGATTTCCCTTCACCGGTCACCGTCGTGACACTGCACCAATGTCTTAAAGTCAACACGCCCACATTGTCGGCACTGACCTTTTTAGCAGAGGTGTCCAAAGTCAGTCCTCGAGTGCTGCTGTCCTGCATGCCTTAGATGTTTCCTTGACACAACACACCTGGTTCTAATGAATGGATCACCATCAGTTTGTCATCCAGGTCTGCACAGGTCTGTCAATGATCCATTCATTTGATTCAGGTGTACTGAAGCAAGGAAACATATAAGACTTGCAGGACATCGGCCCTCAAGGACCGGAGTTGGACACCCCTGGACTACGGCACCAACGCGAATCAGCTTTACAGAACGTAATAAAAACAAGAAATTTAATATGTCTTGAAGATTGAAAATAAACAGAGTGCTTTATACCATATCTGCTCAAAAGTAACACAGTGTAGTAACAGTATTCAAGTTACTTCAGTTAAAAACTAAGGCATTAGAGTAACAGTTGCTGTCAAAAGTAACGGTGTTACAGTAACACATTACTTTATAACGGGTTAGTCCCAACCAGTGTTGCCAGATGAGAGTGACAGTTTCCAGTCCAATGACAGTTTGAAATGCGCCCAATCCAATAAAATCCCGCCCAAAGACTTAAGTTGCCAAATCTCGATGGTATTTGCGTTTATTAGCCATACACGCGAAGGATCACATAGGCTGACACACTATCGCCACTTAAGACACATAAGAAAGAGAATGGAAGTCTGTGTGGCAGAGGAGAACAAGATGTGCATACAGTACAAAAAAGTAGGTGCCAAAAAGTGCATAATAAAACAATCACAGAACTTGCCAACACCTCGTGTACCCCAGTGCCATGCCTAACACAGCAACGGTAACCACAGCGGTAGTAACCACCTATTTGCATGTAAAAAGATTATGGAGACAAATATTTACTTGAACAGTCACTCTCCACCAGCGTTCTGAAAGACGCAGTTTACAGCATGACACAGTTAACATGGATCAAGAGCTCACAACGCAGTGAAAAGTTATTTTAAGCCAGTCAAATGCATTAAAAAGTGGCACAATTAACACAGCTGTCATGGCGTAAATAGGCCTAATAAAAATCATCTTACCTTTACGCAGAATCAGCGTCTTTCATTTGCAGAAGTTGATTTGAAGAACTTTGAAATTGAACTATGTACAGTTACTTGAAGCCAGGTCAGCTGGCGAATTAATACAATGGATGAATTAAATCTCCCCCACAAACTCGTAGGGAGGTTTGAAGGTGGGAGACGTCCATCCATTTCTGCTCAGGCCAGAGCGCACATCCATGAGGCTGGAAAGGAGACGTAATACCATGCGGTTTCTTGTGTCATCCTTCAGGAATGCCACTTGGGAGAACGCTCTCTCAACGTGAGCATTAGATATGGGCAGAGTGAGCAGTCTGATCACACCAAGGGCTAATTCTTTGAAGCACTGGTTTCCAGCAGCATCTTTGAATGCTTCCACTTGCAGCCAAAATGCGTCAATAGACTGATCACCTGAGAAGCCAGCTGAAGCAACGCTTCTCCACTGGCACTCCAAGGTTTCGTGTGTGCACAGGAAAAAGTCAGTGGGCAGATCTTTAACTCCTGGCCTATTTGTCGCGCACATCACAGAGGTCGGGCTAAACAGCTCCAGTTTGCGCAGCATTTCCAATGACGCAGGAAGGCGCATTTGGTATTGCACCAACACTTCCTTCAGAAAGTCAAAACACCGAGATAAAATCCTCTCCTTCACGTCTGGTGCTAATGTAGAAGCCTCCAACTGCCGCTGGAAGTCGTAACCCAGATCTGCGTCCTGGTGTGAAAGATAGAGGCTTGATGATTTCAGATCAAACTCCCTGAGACGGCTGTCATTGTTCATGCGTAGCACGCTGGGCTTCACTATTCTCCTCAGGGTTGACATATATAGTCTGTCAAGATCTCGGAACACACCCAGCGAATCTCCAGTTTCCAGCTGGAAATATTTATTCACAGTCTTGATCTCCATCAAGACAGGCCGGAGAAAGTGCATATACATGCTGTTGGATTTGTCACGGTACATATCATTCAGGATCCTGGCAGCATAGCAGTGCGCGTGATGCCATGCTGAAGTGTAGGCTGAGGGCATCTTCCTGATCCAAAATCCTCTCAATGCAATCTGCGATCACCAACCATCGCATTGAGCTGGGTGATATTAATTTAAGCGGACAGCCGCTATCATTAATAGCCCGGTAGATGTTGTTGTAATCACTCTGGCGTTTTGCAGAATGGGCAAACCAATTGTACGTCTCCCTGATCATGTATTCCAGGTTGCTTGGGAGAAGTTGCATTGCTTTGTTGGCAACAATGTCGAGTGAGTGGCAAACGCAGCGGATAAGCTGCAAGCTAGGCTGCTTCTCTTTAAGAAGTGAAAACACTGAATGATTTTTTTCCGACCATGACACTTGCCCCGTCTGTGGCAATGCCCACCATATTTTTCATGTCCAGTCCGTATTCACCGAGAAAAGTCACTATTGCATCTGCTATGCCACAAGCATCTGCGCTAAGCAGGTTGACAAGCCCCAGGTAGGTACTCATAAACCTCCTGTGTTTCTGTGAGTGGTACTTCACACATATGCAGAGGAGCTTGTTCACTGATACATCAGTGCTCTCATCCAGGTAGAGAGAATACGGAGACTCGCCGATATCCTCCTTCAACTCATCTCTGAAGTGCGGTGCCAGAACTGATGTTATAAAGGCCGTGCATTTTGTCCTGTGCATTTTGAATGCACCCGCCATCTCATCTTGGAGTATATCAGACAAATCATTGACAGCATTGATGGACGTGTGGCAGGCAACATAGGTTGCAATCCTAAGTTCACGGCGTTTTTGATCATCTTTGATCGTGGCTTGTCCTGCACTAGATCTCGTTGGGACAGCAACGCCTTTAATGCTGGGCTGACAGCGAGACTTGTGTTTTTTTGCCGCACCATGTTCCTTCAAGTCGTTGAGGTGTGCTCTTAATTTAACGTTACAGTACCTGGTACGAGCCCTGCTGTCGTCTGATGGGACAGACGCGATCCAGCTTTTTAATTCAGGGTCAGTCTCCCATTCCTTCCTGTAAAGTTTTTTATATTTTTCCCACTTCGGCATGATGATTAACTTCGCTAGCTTCTACCAGAATACCACCAACACACAGGCTAGAACAACTACAATTGAGAGCGCGCGGGCTTCTGCATCAGGCTTCTGCGTCTGCGCATTACATTACTTTGTTGATGTAACGTCACGTTGTTATAGCGACCAAATAACTCACTGCGATGACCATAATATCCTAATCCTAATGGCCATAATACGACTGAGTGATGTATACTGAATTTTGTATTTGTATTATTTTTAAAACCATTTATTAAAAACAACAGTTTGCTGTGCAGTTTTCACAATATTATAAAAACCGCCAGTTGTTGGCAAAAGCAGCCCAATTTGTATATACCCGCCCAATGCATTTTTTCCCCCCCAGATGAAATCAAAAGTAGCCCAATTGTACGGTGGCCCTGAAGGGCAAACGACACCAACAAAAAGGAAAACACAACGACATTAACAAAAACACGACAAAAAGGAAAACACAACGACATTAACAAAAACAAACGACAAAAAAACACAACGACATTAAAAAACAAAACACAAAACAACAAAAACAAAACACACAACATTAACAAAACACAACGACAAAAAGAAAAAACACAACGACATTAACAAACAAACGACAAAAGGAAAACACACGACATTAACAAAAACACAATTACAAAAACACAACGACAAAAAGGAAAACACAATGACATTAACAAAAACACAACGACATTAACAAAAACACAACGACAAAAAGGAAAACACAATGACATCAACAAAAACACAACGACAAAAAGGAAAACACAACGACATCAACAAAAACACAACGACAAAAAGGAAAACACAACGACATTAACAAAAACACAACGACAAAAAGGAAAACACAACGACATTAACAAAAACACAACGACAAAAAGGAAAACACAACGACATTAACAAAAACACAACGACATTAACAAAAACACAACGACAAAAAGGAAAACACAACGACATTAACAAAACAACGACAAAAAGAAACAACGACATTAACAAAACACAAAAGGAAAACACAACGACATTAACAAAAACACAACAACATTAACTTCTAACGGAAAGGGTAGGTACCTTCAATGACAAGGATCATTGCTGATTGGACAAAAGCATGTCAGTCTTTTTTAGCGGGTTTTTTTCATGGATGTATTACAGTTTTTCTCGATTGCTTACACACATTTTCTGGTACTTGAGACACAATGACCACAACATGTAACTCATGCACCAGCCCCCTGAACCATTTCTGCTAAACTACAAGCACAATTTCTGCTTTACACTCAAATTTCAATTCTAAAACACACTTTTTTCAAAACACTACACACAATTCTCTGCATTAGACACAATTTTCATGAAGAAAATCTTTTGTTTTCACAAGGAACACACTGTCATTCAAAATTCTAAACTTAATTGCCCTACTATGTGCACTGACTCACCACATCAGCAAACACTTGCCACACAGTTTTACAATTAGCAATCATAGCTTCAGCATAAAAGAGCAACAGGTGAGCTGGTCTGTTTTGGAACAATGGATGCCAACAGAGGCAGAGGCAGAGGAGTGAGAGTTAGAGGAGGAGGACGAGGACGAGGACGAGGACGGCCAAGGACTGTAATTTCAGATGAGATCCGAGCCACTTTGGTTGACCATGTGGTCAACCATGGTCTCACAATGAGGGAAGCTGGGCAACGAGTACAGCCAAATTTGAGCAGATTCACCGTGGCATCCATCATACGGACTTTCAGAAATGAGAATAGGTAAGAAATCTACTCTCACTTGAAAATTGCAGTACTGCATATCAATACAGTACTCAATGAGTACAGTAGGATAGTACTGTCTGTGGACTGTTATAGGATTGTAAAAGTAAAGTATCTTTCAAGTTTGGGAAATGTATTCCTACTTTATATTCCTACACAGTATTTACAGTATTTTACTATTTGTATTGCAGAACTGCAAGATTACCAGCACATGGTGGTCGAGAACGCCTTCTGTCTCCAGAACAGGAAACTGCAATAGTCAACATGGTCCTAGAAAATAACATCATAACATTGCGGCAAATACAAACAAAAATAATAGACAACAATGACATATTTCAAAATATTGGTAGTATCAGTTTATCAACACTGGACCGTGTCTTGCGCAAAAATGATGTGAGGATGAAGCAGGCCTACAGAGTGCTATTCGAACGCAATTCAGAAAGAATCAAAGAATTGCGATATAACTATGTGCAAGTAAGTCCTATACAATCCCACAATTGATGAACTCTCAATACTATAAATACACAATACATATTTCAGTATTGTAATCATAATGATTGTGCTTCACAATAGTGACCACTCCCTGTCTAATTCTGATCTTGTCATGTGAATTTCAGAGAGTCCTTGAGCTGGAGGTTGCTGCAGTGGAGCACCAGTTCATTTTCATCGATGAGGTTGGTTTCAACCTCACAAAAAGAAGAAGGAGGGGAAGGAATGTCATCGGCCAGCGTGCCATTGTAGAAGTCCCTGGCCAACGTGGAGGGAACATCACAATGTGTGCAGCGATTTCCCACCACGGCGTCATCCATCACCATGCTACCCTTGGCCCCTACAACACTGCTCATCTGATCACATTCCTGGACACCCTACACAACACACTCATTCCACCAGATCAGATTGATGGCCCAGAGCAGCTCAGGTTCGTTGTCATTTGGGACAATGTAAGTTTCCACCGGGCTGCTCTGGTTCATAACTGGTTCACTGCCCACCCACGCTTTTTAGTTGTTTATCTCCCTCCATACTCTCCATTCCTCAATCCAATTGAGGAATTCTTTTCTGCCTGGAGATGGAAGGTGTATGAACGACAACCACAAACACGTATACCCCTTCTCCAAGCTATGGAAGATGCATGTGGAGATGTAACACCCGATTCTTTTCATGGCTGGGTTCGCCATGCCAGGCGATATTTCCCCCGCTGCTTGGCCAGGGAAAACATTGCCTGTGATGTGGATGAGGTGTTGTGGCCAGATCCAAACAGAAGACAGGATGCAGCATAGTTTCTTTTTCTTTTTTTTTTTTTTTTTTATTTACCGTAACTGCATTTTTCTATTTTGAATTTGCAACTTTGTGTTGGTTTGGATGTACACTGTGTACATTGTTTTTGTTTGGAAAAATAAAATATATTTGTTACAGTGTATTTGTCTGTTCTGAGTATAAAAACAATATTCTAAAATATTTTACAACACTTTTTTCTGTACTGTCTGTAGTAAGTGTAACACTGAACAAAAATGGCCCAAGTCCTTATGATGAAAGGAGAAGAAGTGTTTTCCATTCATCACAGTGTTTTACATTGAGCACATCAGTGTTCAAATGGTTCTTATAAATGTCTACTCATTTGATGGTTTGTGTTTGTCATTTGACAACAAAACACCATTTTGAGAAGAGATTACATTGTTTTGAAAGTAGAGCTTCATTTTGCAGGAGAAGTGAGAGGTTTTGACCATTGTGTGTGTGATTTTGGATTTGTGTGTAGAGTTCTGAGAGTATGAAGCATGCTTTCAGAAAATGTGTGTAAGCAATCGAGAAAAACTGTAAGAGAACGGTTTTTAAGGCTGCTTTACGCCATAACACCTTGTTTACGGCTCGGCCCTTTAGTACTTGCCACATAGTCCGATAGCCGAACATTTGCCCGGGTCCACGCAGCTCTGTCAGTATGGCTTGTCTCACCTGAGCGAGTGGGGAATAATTCTTTCTCCTATACAACCCTGCTTCTCTTAACCGTGTTTTAAGAGTGCGAACACTCATCGTGATCAGTGTTTCCACTAGAAAAAATTGGCACCGGACAATGTGACCGGCAGGTTTTCAATTTACCTGACAAATGTTTGAAATTCCGGTCACATAGGCTATATGAATTTATTGAGGTTAAAAATAAATCATTTGCAGTAGTACGATATCAATGCAAGTCATTTGATAGTGTTTTTATTGAAAAACAGGCTATTTCAAATAAAATAAGTCCCGTCAATTGACTCACGAGGGTAACTTAAAAAAAAAAAAAAAAAAATATGCAGAAGCTTGCACTCTTCTGACTCCGCTGCGCTGTTTTAATGCGGTTCTGCAGAGAGAAACCTCTCTCTGCTGGCACACTGGAGACAGGGATCAGCAGGCTATCTTGGCCAGTTGAGCCCACTCGGGTAGATTTCACTGAAATCCCTGATGAGAACTTCACAGGCCGTTGAGAAGTTCAAGCCTCCATAACCGCGGAGCGCTGTCATTACGGAGATGGCATCTCTGCGCACCTGTGGCATCAATGAGTGAAGCTGTGGATGGAGCCGACTCGTCCTCACACACTACTCATTCGTAAAAAAAGTATATGTTTTTTCATAAAATCCATCCATCCATCCATCCATCCATCCATCCATTAGCTTCCGCTTATCCGAAGTCGGGTCGTGGGGGCAGCAGCTTCAGAGGTCCAGACCTCCCTCCCCCCGGCCGCTTCCACCAGCTCCTCTGGGAGAATCCCGAGGTGTTTTTCATAAAATGATGTGGAAATAACCCATTTTATTACAACTGAAATTGTGCTTGGGAGAAGTATTTTCACCGGACATTTTGACCGGAGAGATTATAAAATCCCGGACTTGCGCATATTTTACCAGACAAAGTCCGGCAATTACTGGACAACGGAAACCCTGATGTTGTGAAAGGTGGACAGCATGTGAACTATCACCTCATATGTATGCCCTGCATCAAAATAATGCCTAATAACTTCTTCTGTAGTAGCCATCTCCAAATACACCTGACTGTAGACCACAGATGTGGGCGGGGCCCTTCCCCACCTTTTAAACAGACTGACGTGCTTTCGTCCAATCAGCAATGATCCTTGTCATAGCAGGTACCTACCCTTTCCGTTAGAAGTTAATGTCGTTGTGTTTTTGTTAATGTCGTTGTGTTTTTGTTAATGTCGTTGTGTTTTCCTTTTTGTCGTTGTGTTTTTGTTAATGTCGTTGTGTTTTTGTTAATGTCGTTGTGTTTTTGTTAATGTTGTGTTTTCCTTTTTGTCGTTGTTTTTTGTTAATGTCGTTTGTGTTTTGTTAATGTGTTGTGTTTTTTTGTTAATGTCGTTTGTGTTTTTGTTAATGTCGTTGTGTTTTTTTGTTAATGTCGTTGTGTTTTTTTAATGTCGTTGTGTTTTTGTTAATGTCGTTGTGTTTTCCTTTTTGTCGTTGTGTTTTCCTTTTTGTCGTTGTGTTTTTGTTAATGTCGTTGTGTTTTCCTTTTTGTTGGTGTCGTTTGCCCTTCAGGGCCACCGTAGAATTGGGCGGAAAACCGCCCAATCTGGCAACACTGGTCTCAACACTGATTCTGTCTGACTAATCCCATGCAAGGGCTGCATGTGGGTTGAATGTGACGCATGTTGTTTAAGAGAGGATAGCTGCATGAATCTCATTTTTTTCTACTTGCTAGGCAGTCTAAAAGTGATGTGGCCCACTGGAATTTCTCCTGGTTCTCCTGATTACCCAGTCCAGCATTGTCACCCAGTACAATTACATAAATTGTTATTTTCTACTACAAACATCAATATTAACTGTTTTTTGGATGTTTTTCTTTTTTTTACTTTGACTTTTCTTACTGCTAAACAAACAAGTAATAGGCACAGCAGCAATTATAGGAGGAGTTTGTGAGGGACAAATATAAAAACTGACAGCAAACAGGGTTTTTAGGGTTTTTCACACTGTATACTTCAGACTTCAGCAGTTGTCATCTCCAAAAGTTCTCTGATGAGTCAGCCATTGTTGGCTGTGTGTCCGAGAGCAATGAGCCGGAGTACAGGTCCGCCATCATGGACTTTGTGGACTGGTGTGAATGCAACCACTTGTTCAAAACCAATTACACAAAGGAGATGGGGACTGACCTTCTGAGAAGAAGACTACCTCACACACTGAACATCCAGGGCTTTGACATTGAGACGGTGGACAGCTTTAAATAACTTGATGTTCACCTCAACAATAAACACTGGGTGCATTGTACTAGACAGGTCAAAGTTGTCTCCACGTTCTGAGGAGACTGAGGTACTGTGGAGTGTGTGTGCATGCCTCTGCTAAAGACTTTTTGTTTCTGTGGTAGCCTCAGCTATCCACTACGCTGTCATCTGCTTTAGAGCAGGCAGCTTCAACTCGATCAGGAAGAGACTAAACAAGATGGCCAACTCTGTCCTGGGCTGCCTGATGGACTCTGTGGAGGAAGTGGGTGTGAGGAGGATGTTAGCCAAGCTGAAATCCACTATGGACAATCCCTCTCAGCTGTTGGATCAGACAGTGGAGGCTCTGATCAGCTCCTTCAGCAGCAGACTGATACACCCTCAGTGTCGAACACAGTGTTAGATCTTCCTGATCTAGTTGGTTAACACTTTTAATGTGGTGAACCTGCAGTGTTGAAGAACTGTGTTATTATCTTTGCTCTAAGACAACATGAAGGAAAACAAAATCAACTCAGTAGCAGGAAGTGAGGGAGAAAAGGCCAAACCTGTTTTGTCACAAGTTTTCAGACAAAGCTTTCTTACTTTCAATTTTATTTCTGTCACCAGTGAATAAGAAGCAACTGACAGTTTCACCATCAGACTGTGGGAGGAGTTTGTGACAGATAGGCACTTTAAAAACAACATTTTACTTGACATTTAACACATCTGACAGAATCTGAGGAGAGTTTGGACAAGACTGCTTCAGGAGTTCAGGCCTGGCAGAGCTGAGAAAACACACATGGTGAGTATCCAACTCTGATTTTTACATTTTAAATCCTGAAAACACTGACTTGTGTTGAAGATGTTCTCCAAGACTGTGCAGACACACACTTATGTATTTTAAAAATTGATTATTTTGATTTGAAAATTTGTGATGGACAGTTAATACTGGAAATCATGTAGATATGAAGCATCTTTTCAAAATGTAGTCAAGTAACAGATTTAAGCTCCTTTAATTTTACTGAAAGGGGAAAATGATTTTTCTCCTCTTTAATGACAAAATTTGCTCACACAAATTTAATTCTGACTTGTCTAAGTAAAAAAACAGGTTGTGCTACTTTATTAAGATAGCTCTTCTACCTCCAGCTACAATGACATTTCAAGAGTAACTCTGGTGTTTATCGCGTCACATCTGTATGGTCATGCTTGGTGCATCTCATTTCATGTTAAATAAAACCAGAAAAATTTAAATTTGACAGGCACTTAAATTCCTTTATTCGGAACATTGGATCAAGACCAGATAAGATGGAAGAGGGAGAGAATGAGGCTAAACCTGTTACCGCTGTGGTAAATGATGAAGACAATGTTAAGATGTAAAGAAAATATTTGATCTGTGATTATCTATTTTCTGCAGTTTCATGGGCTGATCCTATCTGCTTTTGGTTTTGTCTCATGATCCTGAAGAGGAGGAGAAGGAGAACAGAGCTGACACCAAGGTTAGAACAAGACTTTTTAAATCCTCTTCTAGATATCTTTATAAGCTTTACAGGTCATGTATATGAAGATTTAGTATATGACCACATGCTCCAGGTTTGTATTGGTTGCAAACAGTGACAGAGTACAAATTTAGAAACCTTTGTCATAAAACTGATTTTAAACGTTTTCATAATAACATAATATGCATGTCAACAATCTCTAACAATGAAATTATAAATTGCTCTGGAATTGAATTGCTCATATTTTTTCTATTTTTTTTCTGCAGTCATGTCTGAACTCACACTTGTGTTAACTGGTGACACAAACTCCTTTGAAACTGGACCAAAAAACCTTTTACTCAACCATGACGAACACAGAAATGTGGAACAGTTTGTATCTAAACTGTTCGACTTGTGTGGTCGACAGATCTCTGTCATCAACATGCTTGGTTTTCCAGACGTTGACAAAATCCCATTAATTCAAAAAGTTCATGCCCTCATCCTGCTGTTACTGAATAGCCTGCACAGCAGTCATTACAGAGCAGCAATGAGGTGGTTAGAAAAAACTTTTGGGAACACACACACGTCTTGGTCCCGATCTTCCGCCAAACCTCCTAAAGCCGCTATTAAGGGATAGCGGGTAGGAGGATCGGCGTTACCCTGCAAAGAACGCAATCTTCCACCTCCCTAAACCCACGATCTTACCTGCACTAACCGATATTAGGGCATTCCACCTGTTTAACCAATCAGTGCGTCAGTAGCCATTGCCTTTAAGAGCAGGTTGCGGTACCCGCAAACTGCTATGGAGCGTCTTTTCACCCAGATCAGAGCAGCTCTCATGGGCAGCTCGTCTGAGACTCTGTTGTAGAGCTTCCTCCTCTTCCTTCCTCCTCCTCCTCTGCACTGATATATACATAACTAGCTCTAACTAATGTGGAGCAAATGATTTAATCATTTCTTTTGTACTCCAAGAAGTTTCAACAAACTGCTCAGAAAAAATAGAGCCAGTGAGCTTCCAGGAAAGCATTTCATAACTAGAAAAGCACTCGGAGAGCGCAGACCTCCGCCAAGCACAACAGTTCTCCCATATAGTGATTTACAGATTGCGATAAAATCTGCCTTCTGGATCAGATCTGGATCAGCTTCTAAAATTTGATAGAGGTTTCCATTGTCAATCCCTGAGTGAAATTACATGAGTTTTGGGCAATAATTAACGGAGATATTGAGAAACAATATTTCTGGCCCCATTGACCGCAATGTTATCGAAAATTTGAAAGTGATCCAGAATCCAGGATTTCTTCCGGATCACAGCCAAAATGAAATCAGTTCTTCCTTTTCACATTTCTGACAACTCCTAAAAATGTCATCTAAATCCATCCATAACTTTTTGAATTATCTTGTACACAGACAGACAAACAGACAGATAAACGGCAGCAAAAACACGCTGGCAATAACATAACGTCCTTGGTGGAGGTAAAAATATTCCTACACAGACAATTCCTATCGGCTACCTGAAAGTCCCAGATAGTTGGTGTGCTCCCGGTAAACACGCTCAGGCAGAGCCTAAGTTCTAAATGTACAAATTTTCATATGTAAATGCTCTCTAAATGTAGTCTGACAGCCACATATTTAAATACGGATAAATGCAGACTACTGGGATGGAGGATTAAGTTCAGGAAAGACAGTTCAGCTGTACTGAAAAAAATATCAACATTCAGTTACTGCAGCTTTTTTCCTGTAAATTTACAAATCACTAAACCACTTTGCAGAGTTAAACTACAATCTTATGAAAAGTTTGTAGATCGGGTAGGATTAGAGCAACATGTATTTGAACATTTAAACATTCAAATCTGAGCTTTCTGTAATTAAAGTCTTGGTCTAGGTTAATCATACAGATGTAGGGTTTATAAAAATGATCTATGACTTTACTCCTCTAAAACCCCACACTAACTTCTGGTCCTCTTTAAAGCTCATGTTGTGCTAGTCAGCTCTTCTTTACCATCTGTTCCTCTCTGCAGTTACTCCTGCCAGACGTACATGTATTTCCTGTCTTTTCTTTCTCTTTTGTCAAGTAAAGTGAGTAATTCTCGATGCTGCCTCGGTTTTTAGTGATGAAACAGTGTGAACACAAGCAGTTAGTGATGGATCAGAGCATCTGTGGAGGTCAGGGAACACCAAATCCTGCTACTCTCCTGCTTCTTTGTTCTCTTGTGTGTTTCCTCCTTCAGAGACTTATGCTGTGCCAAAGAATTAAAACTCAGATACAGTTCATGGAACCAATTTTCCATTCAGAGTAAATACAGGACCCAAATTAACCAGAGGACCAGGGGACAGGGACTTGAGCACCAGCTGGAGTCTATTCATGCATGTGTCTGGCTTTGACTCTAACACACACCTAAAATCTGTTATTACCCATCACTTCTCATCTCTGAGCCACAAATGCAAATTTGATCAAATGAGGACTTTATTCTGGGCTGAAGTTTATTGCTCCTTGTCATCAGGATCCTGTTTAAATCCAGCATCAGTGTCATGGCCCGAGTCAGCCATGACTGTTTTTCTGTGTGTTTTGTCAAGTTGGTGTCTCTCCATGTCTCTAAACTGCAAATTATTTGGTTCTTACCAAGAAAAAAAACTTACATTTAGAAGCGTTTGATATTTTTTCTTGTTTTAATAATTACTTTCTTATTTTAAGTCTCAGTATAATCTTATATCAAGTAAAACTTTACTTTTTTGTCTCAAAAAGGCAGGGAATCCTAAAATGAGACAATTTTCACTGAAAATAAGATGTATTATGTTTTTCCACCTCCTCATCTCCTCTCCTCATCAAAATAAATCTTGTTTTAAGATTCAATAACAAATTATACGTTTCTTAAATCTAGAAACAAGTGTTCCTACAATCTTAATTTAAGAAATCTTACCAAGTGAAATTATCTTGCTGCATGGACAGATTTTTTCACTTGTTTTGAGTAACTTTTTCCTTAGTTGTAGTGTTTTTATCTTGTTTGAAGACCCCCTTTTTGTTTGGAGTGTAGTGCTTCCTGTTTTACTTTGAAGGTCTGTTTTGTCTTCGTGGTGTTCAGCTTTTCTTCCTCCCCCTTGTCATCCTGATTGTTCATACCTACCCCTTGTTTGTTCCTCTGTGTTTATAAGTCCTGTCACTCCCTTTCTGTTTGCTTTCCATTATCGTCATTCCTGCCTGCATGTCCACCTGCCCATCACCCTTGTTCCTGGAAACTAAGTTAAGTTTGGATTTTTGTTTAATCAAGGCCATTTTTGTCTTTTGAACCTCCTGCACCTTGTGTCCTCTTTTCACCCCCCAACCCCCCCACCCCCCCACCCCCACCCCACCCCAAGCCCGTGACAATCAGTTTTAATACGGTGCTACATGACTGCAGCTTGGATCATTTTCCATCTGTGAAGCAGCATTAATGTCAAAGGATACAGGCGTGTTTTTAAAGCAACATAATGGAGGAAGCACAAGGAAATAGAGACAGAAACCAGAGATGGAAATCCAAATTAAACTGACACAAAATCATCTCTGGTTGAGGTTGTAGTTGAACATGATTTCTCTGCTTGACTGTCGTGTATTCAGGACCAAGGTCTGACTCTTTCATCTTTCTCACATTTCAAATATGAGGTTCAGTCCTTTCTTGGCAGTAGCATAAAGTATCTTTGAACCTTTATGATTTTATCTTGTGTCAAATAGCATAAAAACACACATATTTGCTTCTGGACACAATTAAATGAATTACACTTTTGGAGCCTCTGATATGTTTTGCCATGACAGTGGGTTGGTTGAGCAGATGAATTCCTTTATCACGCTAACAAAACAAAAAAAACAAACAAACAAAAAGACAGTTGTGAACATATGTGGATAAATAACATCTTGTTGTAAACACTAAAGGAAAGTAAAATTGAAAGTAAAACAGAATAAAATCTAACTTAAAGATTTCTTGGTATGATCCACAGAAGGAAGCTGGTGATGCTGAAAGGAACGAAGACAGTGAAGCAGAACAGTCTGGAACCATGTTCAAGAAAGGTAAGAATTTAATTATATAACAAAATGATTACTTTAGGTTTAGCTCATCTACTTTGTTTATTGTGCTGTTTATTGTTCACTACTTTTGAACAGCACAGTGTAACAACACTGAGTGTCTGGATCCTCATTTTAAAGACAGAGCTCATAAATATGTTATATGTAAATATGTTAAATATATATTTTATATATATATAAATATGTTTCAGAATCTTATTTTAACCAAAATAGTAAATGTCCTTTTCAAATTCCAACAAATAATTTGTGTGGATGTCAAAAAGATTTCAAATTGACATTTGTAGTAAAGCACACTTACTCAGTTATGGTTCTGTCTGAGAGATCAATATATTATATGTCTATTGGAACGTGCATTTAAATTCATAACTTACGAAAGTTTTGCAGCTCTTTGACCTGGTTTGGCTGACGTTGAATTACTTTCTTCAAGTCTTTATTATTTAATTGAATTAAAAAAAAAAGAAAATTATTTATTTTTGTTGATGTTGTGGCAAAAACAGCATATATCTTATATTAGTTTTTAACCATTAGAAGACTGAAGGATCTGACTGAGTCTGAGAATAAATTTAAGTAACAAGACTTGGCTGTGACTGGAATGCAGTGAATTTAATATCCATTTGTATACAAAGGGGTCAAACCTTACACCTCAGCAGTGGATGCAGAATGACAAGGAATATCAGTAATAAAATGATTTAAAGAGAAGGCTGGAATATACTCAACAAAACAGCAGTTGTTGTTTCATTTTAGTAGCAATATCTGAACTTTGATGGACAGATTTGATGCCAACCATGATGGGTAACATTAGTTACTATCATAGGTGAGCATGAGCTAATCTAAGCTAAAATCACTGTCTTGTGGTAACAGAAGTCAGCTGGGTGTGTTCCAGCTAAAAGTGCTGGAATTATTCTTTCTGCTTATTTGCCCTTTTTTTGAGTTAGCAGGTGTTGGGTGGAGTCAGTTCCAGTCAATTAGGACTCCCTCTTTAAGGAGAAAAACTGGCTTTAAAACCACTCCTCAGAAACTCATGGATGATGTCATGAAGAGTTTGTCCAGTTGTCTGCTCGTGCACTAAATTTCATCATCTGCACCAGTTCACAAGACTCCACAGGTGGACAACTGCATGCAGTAACCACACCACCAGAGAATGTTCTCTCAGTGCAATTCTATTCATAAGTTTTACAGATCGTGGCAAATAAATGTAGTGCCTATCAAAGCTAGCTTTTAAAACTAATGTCTTGACCAAGGGCATTGTCTCCAGATCTCTTGTTGTTGGAGCCTTTTACCTTTTCCAGTCTAGTGCCGTGTGAGAGCTCAGAGATCCTGCATGAAGGTCCTTCCACTTTTTGGACAGTTTTCCTTTTTTGTTTGTGTCATATGGGGAGTCCACATTGAGACGGTTTATTTTTAGTGGCCCATGGATATGGGATCTGATTACACCTGATCACATGCATGGAGGGGCAAAGGTCCTGTCCAGGCTGGTGGCTCAAGTAAGTGACTGGCCATTTTCTGAGCACTGTTTATTAGCCTGATACTGAATGATGTACATAATGCAGCAGGCTAGACATCCTCCTAAACCTTCCTATAAAATTCTGTAAATGGAACCTGCCTTCATCCACTGTCTCCTTCTCTGTCCTGGGGTTGCTGCAGATGATCAGGTGTTGTTTCTTCTGTCCCTATGAGCCTTCTTCTCTTACAATTTTAGTAGTGCAGTTGTAATCACAACATTGTAAAACATGGTAAAGATCAAATCCGTTTTTAAAATGATATGACATAGCAGAATAAATAATATTAGAATTAAAATAAGGTGTACTTTCTTTTTCATGACTACACTTACATCATTAAAAATACAGCCAAAGTGTATGTTTACATTGTAAACCCACTTGCATACCCACCATATACCCAAAAAGCTGCAGTATGTGGTTTTTCATTGTTCTGCTGAAATACACAAGGCCTTCACTGAACTAGACGTCATCTGGAGGGGAGCAGATGTTGCTCTAAAACCTTTATATTCCTTTCAGTATTTATTGTTCGTTCCAAGACATGCAAGTTGCCCATACCGTATGCACTAATGCACCCTCAAACCATCAGAGATGCTTTAGAACTGAACACTGATAACATGCTGGGAGGTCTTCCTCCTCTTTATCGTGAAGGACACAGCGTCTGTGATTACCAACAAGAATGTCATATTTGGATTCATCTGACCATCGAACACTTTCACAATTTAAAACAGTCCATTTAAATGAGTCTTGGCCCACAGGACACAACAACAATTCTAGACCATGTTCAGATATGGCTTCCTTTTTACATGATAGAGCTTTAGTTGGTATCTGTGGATGGAACGGTGGATTGTGTCAGATGTTGAAACTTAATTATTTTCCCATTTCATGGAAAATATGATCTCATTTTGACATTAATGGCAGCAACACAAATTTAAAAAGTTGGAACAGGATGATCTTTATCATTGTGTGGCAACCCCTCTTCTTCTAACAATCTTTAACAAAAGTACAGTTGTCATGGATGTAAAATAATACAGTATCTACCCTAAAACCATTTTTTCTTTTCTTACTTTTTTTTTTTTAAACCAAGCTTTAAATATGTTTAAATATGTAATTCTGCGTCAGAGTTGTCCTTTTTAACATGGGAGTCAATGGCAGTTTGCTCTCTTTTACAGGCAGCACCTAGTGGTGAGTAGAGGAACTGCATAAAATGTACTTCTGGATGACTGTTTTGTTTCTTTAAGTATAACACAGTGTTTCAACATTTTGGAAACTGAGGTTGTAAATATACAGACGCTGTAGTCCTGCAGCTGTCGCAGGTTTAACTCCTAGCCAGTGTGATTCAGTGAAGGTCATGAGAACTACAAAATTAAAACGTAAGTAAATTTTTTGAAAATGATCTGTCCTTCTGGTTCTACAGGTGCCTTCAATTTTAATATGAGAAGAAGAAACAAAAATAAGGTCAGACATTTATTGAAAAAGAAACTTTTATCCATGACATCATTCTTGTTTTTTTCTTTCTTTTTTTCATAAAGAATCAATGTTATTTTTTATTTATTTACAGAAACCAGGGAGTGTTTCTGAAGAAAACAATATGAAGACGCGTCAAAAAGAATTTGAATCACTCCTCAGCAGACTTCACCTTCAGGACAAATATCATCACAAGTTTTCACCAACAGACTTTCTTAAAGTAGGTCCACCTGTGAAACAGAGTAATGACACATCAGAGAAAGATGTAGCTCGTACTTTTCTGCAGAAGTTGATGACATTAGATTACAGAGCCAGATACATCCCTGTACGACAAGACAGTTCTGAAGTGAGCCATTTACAATCTGTTCCAGTTTCTGACAATGATGATACAGATGACGATGACTTAGATGCATTTATAAGTGCCAGTAAAAGAGATGATTCAAAACAGGCTCATGTTCATCCAATGGATGTTCAGATGGCAGTATTTCACTGCTCAGACAGCTTCCTGAAGCAGAACATGATCACAAAGTTGTCTCAGTGCCAGTACGCCTTACCTTTACTTGTTCCTGACCCCACTGCAGCAGATATTGAGTGTCCTCTGTGGGCATTCAGACAAATAAGCAAAACATGGAAGAAAAAAGACAAAACAAACGCTGACGTCATGAAGAATATACCAATCTGCAAAGCCAACATTCCCATGGTGTCATTTTTCCGGCTGGGATCATTGTCTCAGTCTAAATCTCAGCTCATGAACGTTTTACTCAATGAACGTCACAACACGTTCTTCCATAGAAACTGTCCTGGTAGCACCAAAGCTCGTCATTTGATGGACGGTGTGGCAGAGATTGCCTGGTACTGCCCTGCTGGAAAACCTGATGATTCCTTCTCTGACTGTGTTGCCTTATGTAATCTTCATGGAGATTCTCTATCACATGAAAAACAACGTGACATACTGATTGAAAAATCTGCAGTTATCGTTGTTCTTGTAGCAACTCTGGAAAAAAGCCAAGGAAGTAGTGCAGTCATAGAGACTCTTTACAAGTCACCAAAACCTCTAATCATTCTCATTGCTGATGACTGTGGTGTGGTTCATAAGACAAAAATACAAAAATACAAACTGGGGCTGAAAGACAGAAGCCAGTCAGATGTGTCTGAAGAACTGAAAATGATTCTTGGAAACATTTTGTCTGGACCACATACACTCTTCCAGCTTGAATCAATGACTGAGGTGTCTGGAGTCAAAGTAGATGAAACTGACCCAGTCTGTCAAGAAGGGAAATCTGCTGCCATGGAAATGATGAAGCTGATTCAAAGGATGGATGTAACCAAGATCAAAGACAAATTTCTCCCTTGTCATGGCCAACTTTGGCATGACTGGTCCAGAATAAACAAAGAACTGTATCACCTGAGAGGAGACATTGAGAAAGAGAAGAGTCGAAAAGAACAACAGCTGATGCAGCTGCGACAGAAACAATGTGATGCTTCCTGTAGTGAGCTGATGGAGTCATTCACTAGAAGCATCAAGGATTTACCATCAGATACCAAAGAATATTTCCTAAAATGGATTCAAATCCTAATAGATGCCCTCTCCACAGATGATCTGTCTTCAATTCTCCAAAACTATGATGAAAAATGGTCAGAAGTCTTGGTTTTGAAGAAGAAACGTGACAAATCTGCTCTGTTAAAAGACAAGCAAGCTGAACTTGAACAGCTGTCAAAAAAGCTGCAGTCAGCAACCTTTGGCTTGGAGCACATCTTCAGAGAGATGGGACAGATCTATGAAGCCCATAGATCTCAGGAGAAACAAACACAGAGCCGACAGACTGAATGGGTTAAATACCCTGAGCTGGCTGCAGATCTGATGATATCAGGACACCCGATGGAGCTGATGGATGGAGATGCAGGTCACGTTCCTTTAACATGGATCTCCAGTGTTTTACAGGAAGTCATCAACAAGCTGGGTGACCAGAGAGTTTTTGTGTTGTCGGTTTTGGGCGTACAAAGCAGTGGAAAATCAACAATGCTGAATGCCATGTTTGGGCTGCAGTTTGCTGTGAGTGCTGGCAGGTGCACCAGGGGGGCCTACATGCAGCTGGTCAAACTGTCAGAGGAGATCCAGAAAGACTTCAGCTTTGAATACGTTCTAGTTGTGGACACTGAAGGACTGCGTGCTCTTGAGTTGGAAGGTAACACCACTCTTCACCACGACAATGAACTGGCCACATTTGTTGTTGGTCTGGGAAACATGACACTGATCAACATCTTTGGAGAGAATCCAGCTGAGATGCAAGATGTCCTGCAGATTATTGTTCAGGCTTTTATGAGGATGAAGAAAGTTCATCTTTCTCCAAGTTGTGTGTTTGTTCATCAGAATGTTACAGATATTGCAGCTGCAAAGAAAAACATGGAGGGAAAGAGACGACTGCAAGAAAAACTGGACAAGATGGCTCAACTAGCTGCCAAAGAGGAGGTGTGTGATGCTGAGTGCTTCAGTGATGTCATTGCTTTTGATGTGCAAACAGATGTGAAATACTTTGCCCAGCTATGGGAGGGAAGTCCACCAATGGCTCCTCCAAATCCAGGTTACAGTGAGAGTGTCCAAGAACTGAAGAACATCATCCTGTCCAAGGCTTCAAAGTCTGCTGGGATCTCTCTCTCTCACATTTCAACAGCAAAGTCAAGGACCTTTGGAACGCCCTGATGAATGAACACTTTGTTTTTAGCTTCAAGAACACACAAGAAGTTTCAGTCTACAGAAAACTTGAGGTCCAGTACGGAAACTGGACCTGGGCCCTGAGGAGTGAGATGTTGACCATTGAGAATCAGCTTTATCCCAGAATTGAAAAAGGACAACTAGGCAGGGTTGAGGACAGTTACCTTTTTAAAGAAATGAGCGAAAGTTGTGATGAAATAAAAAAAAATATGACAGATTACTTTGAAAACAACACAGACAAAGAAATGTTGGTTCAGTGGCGAGGCCGATTTGAAAACAAAATCAAGGTGTTTCTTGATGACCATGTGAGTGGAGTGAAAAGAAAACTGGAAGAAGTTATCCAACAGAAAAAAGCTCGAACAAATCTTGATGAGAAGAAGACAAAATATGAGGAGAAGCTGCTGCAAAAGAGCAAAGAGCTCGCTCACCAGTTAAAAGACAAAACAAATGATGAAGAGCAACTGAAAAGGCAGTTTGACTCAGTTTGGAGTGTCTGGGTAACTGAATTTACTTCAGATACAAAACCCATTGAGGATATCAACTTGGAAGAAGATCAGTCAGGTGTCCTGCTAGACCTTGGATTTGATTGGCCTCTCATTGAGGAATCAAAAAGGAGCGGGAAATACAAAAAATCTGTCAGAGGCTGGGACTTACTGTGATTATATAACCCTAAAGAAGTCCCAGCATGACAAGAACATAAGCAAAACTGAGCAACTTACAAATTTATTCAGTTCTGGTGTTGAGATGGTAAAATCAAAAATCCTCAAACAACCAAAAGTGGGACATGTAGAACAACAGCTGATCAGATCTCTCATTAATGAGGTTGAACATCAATCCCTGGAGGTCATTCAGGGAAAACCTGTAGCAACAAGAGGATACAGATCAACGTACCTGCATGAAGTGGCAAACAATGTTCAAAAGAAAGTGACAGAATTTAATTCAGGAAGAAAATTTGAGCTTAAGAAGGAGTTTACAGTTGATCTCTCACTGTATGTCTTTGACAAGGCAGCCAGTTGGATTTTGAAGGCTCAGAAGACGTACAAAGAGAACAATGATGCTCTGACTTATTTGGAGAGCAAGAAAAATGAATATTACAACATTTTCAGGAGCTTCTGCAAAGGAAACTCATCTGCTGTGGTGTTTGGAGAGATGATCTGTGAAAAACTGAAGGTTTCTGCTGTTGAAGCTGTCAGTAACAAGACTGCCATCGATCTGGCTGGAGATATGAAATGTAATTTCCCAGCATTCAGTGGAAACAGGCTGAACCTGGAGAAGCATGTGTTGAAGTCACTAGCAAAGAAAGAAGACTTCAATAAGTTCATCACCTACATCAGAAATCCAAGAAAACAGGTAGAGGAATTTATAAAAGAAGAAGTAAAGAAATACATCTTCACAGAGCACAAAGATGAATCAGTGAAAAAACTCAAGAAGAATGTTGAGGACATCAAAACACATGTCAGTCAAGCTTTATTTGAAGCAACAGAGAAATTTAAAATCCAGAAAGGAAACATCGACATTTGGATGGAGGAATTTTCCAGTTTACTGAACAAGAAGCTGACACTTGATACCATCTGTTGTCAGAACTTCAGAGACATAAACAATTCTGAATTTCTGAAAGAAGAGATAGAGAAAGGTCTTGAATCAATCATCAGGGAGTTGAGCCGCCTCTCTCTGGATAAAGTGACAGAATACAGACAGAAACCTGATGAAATCCTCATTGAACAGCTGTGTAACGGCTGCTGGGAACGCTGTCCATTCTGTGGAGCTGTTTGTACCAACACCCTGAGAGACCACAGTCCTGACAAACACAGTGTACCTTTTCATCGACCATCTGGAGTTGAAGGATGGCACAAAAGAGGCAAACTGGATCTGGTCATTGATTTCTGCACCACATTAGTTGTGAGTGATCAAAGGTTCCGTCCCAGTCCTGAATCAGAGCAGTATGTTCCCTATAAACAGTATCCAACTGCAGGAGTGAAGTATGCGTCATGGATGATTACTGCTGATGAATCTAAGCTGATCTACTGGAAATGGTTTGTGTGTCGCTTTCAAAAGGAACTGGAAGACTACCATAATTTAAAGTTCCAGGGCAGTGGAGAAATTCCCAGTGAATGGAGAAAATACAGTAAAGAGGAGGCTATTAAAAGTCTGGATGAAATGTGCAGTTAGAGAGAAAACTGCATCTGTGGTCAAAGTAAAAGAGGACAACAGAAGTGTTTCATCATTAAAGAACATAGATCTGTCTGATTAGACTGGAAAGAAATAAAAACTGAGGATGAAGCTTCTCCTGTGAGAAAACAATGACACCTAATTTGATTAATGTGTTCTTTAATTATTCAAAGACTAATAAAGTCAGTTGGACTAAAATATGGCTTATAAGGATGTATTAATGGGGATTAAAGAAATCTTCAACACATAGTTCATTTAATTCTTTAAAGATGGTTGTAAAAAACTGGTCTGAGATCAGAAGTTAGTTTCTGTTTATAGTTCTGTCCCTGAAAAACAATTTTACATTGTAGTTTTGAGTTTTGACTAATTAATGAATATTTGCTGTGATATGTTTTATTTCACAAATACTTTTATCTTTTTTTAATTTCTAAAGGTTCTTAAGACTCATCACAGGAGTAAATTAAAACAGGGAATATAAAGGTGATCTCTAAGTTTTCTAAAAAATGGTCAGAATCTGACAGAAGTGAATATCAGCTGTGAATTCACTTCTTTTGTAATTATGTTCATGTTTTCATGTATTTGTGCAAATGTCATTAAACAGGTTTGTTGTATTTTTGGAAACAGAGCGAAATAAGTTTAGAGAAAATCATCTGTCCAGCTACAAAGAATAAAGAATAATGCAGGAGACTGAGCTGGTGTCAAAACTGTGATTTAGTTCACTGACAGAAATCATGTCAGCTAAAGTTTGTTGGATTTATCAGATTCTTCATCATGTTTCTGGTAAAATCCATCTGATTACTAAACATCACAACAGTTGTTGCTTTTTATGACTTTGACAAAAAAGACATTTGTTTTTGTGCTTTTTTTTTTCAGCTGAATTGTGTTTCTCATGTATTTGATATATTCAGTAATATTTGATTGAATCTCTCCTGAATGATGTTATTGTGTTCATGTTAAAGTGTTAAAGTTAGCTTTGTCTCATTAAACTCATGTCAACATCCAAATAAATATGAGTCTTTTTGAAAGCGTAGTTTCTCTTTTAATGTGATCGACATTTCTAAGACATGACACAGAACAGGAGAACATAAAGAAATCCATATAAATCAGAACAACGCAGCAGAACAGATGAGGGTAAAGACATTAAACAGAAGTGGTGATTTTCCTCAGAATGGTGTCAACTGTGTTTATGAGAGTTATGGAGGTTTTCTGTTATTTATCCAGATGTAAATAAGAGAAAAAAAGAACAACTGAAGCAAATAAGCACCATAATCAAACACATGTGATGAAGATGATGAAAGTAGTTCATTTATATGCTGCTGTCACCATCAAATATGAGTCAGATTCTTCGATGAAAGAGAGAAAGAAAGAGGAGCTCAATAACTGTCCTCCATCAGAGGAGAATGAGGATGAACAAGTGGTCACTGATGTTCACAGTTAAAATGTTCACAGTTAAAATAAAAAAGGTTTTAATGGCAATTAAATTGATTTTAATTGTGTCCAGTAACAGACTGATCAATGGCTGATCTGATTCTATAAATGTGGAATCATTATTCACTAAATATAGGTTGGATTTATTTATTATACAAGTTAAATAAATGAATTTAAAAGAGGTTCTTTCAGAAAAAAACAAATCTGTGTTTTTGGTGCTTTCAACATTATTTCATTAGACCATGATGTTACCAACTAATTACCACCTTTCTATTATCTTAATGATTTAAGGTGATAAAACACAATCAATCACTTTTGAAATCAGAGTTAATTATTAACTCTGATTCATTATAAAGTCATCGTTTATAGGTAAAAACAACAAAAACCAACTATAAAGAAATAATTGAATGAATCCATAATTCAAAGGTCTGAGTATTTTGAAAAAGTGGATCTATATAGAACTGGATCAAGTCAATGTTCTGGTTCTGGTTAAGGAGACTTAAATACTGTAAATATATCTTTATTCCAAGATTATAAACCTGAGATCTGCTGCATGACACCAAGAGAACAGATTAAGCTGGGATATGTCAGTTATCCTGACTTAACTTATCCTCCAGCTGGTTGATCAAAACCAGGAGCAGATCAGTTACCATGGAGATTTATTCTGTGCTGCTTCAACAACCAGGATTTCTGAAGACAAACTGTAATTCAGCATTAAGATCATGATTATAAACACTCCATCCAGGCTGTAATTATAAAGATGATGGACTTTATAAGGCTGATATTTTATTGATCTCAGACTTTTGTCTACATATATTTCTCTTCAGTATTATTGCAGTTGTTGAGATGATTAGAAACATCTGAGGCTCCAAAGGTGACGACAGTAAAGTCAGTGACGAGGGTGATAGTCACTCCAGATAAAGTTCCTTTCTTTTCACATTGTCACATTAGTTTTTGAAGGATGTTTTGGATGAAGCAGCTCTCTTTAGAAAGACTTTCTGACAGGAGAGTGTTTCTGGAGAGTTTGGACTCCCTGATGTTTCTTCACAACTGCTTTTAGGAAAGAAATTATTTCTCCAGTGATGGTATTTGTTTCTTCTGCAGACTTGGCCTCTTTTATTTACATTCAATTTAATTCAAGAAATAAATCTGTAACAGGGAAACAATAATGAAAAGTCATTTTTAAAACAGTTAAATTAAATGAACTCTCGGTAGTTTATGGTGGTTCATCAATACCAGATTTAGTTTTGACAGATTTATAATCTGAACTAAATTTCAAGCTTTCATGTAAATGTTAAATGACAACAGTGCATTGAAGTTTGGAATTTTGTGAAAGAATTTGAAGATGTGGATATTATATTTCTCTCAGATTATGAATGAATTAACAATATGAAGCATTTCCTTATTTTTAAAATCACATTTCTTCATTTTAAAAGGTTTTTATTTTCTCAATAAAATATCAACCCACAAGATAAAAGTCAAGTTTCTTTATTTTGCTAAAACAATTTACATTTACAACCAAATAACATTCATTCTTCTTCATTATAATTGTTTTCACTGAATAACAATTATAAATGACTTTAAATGACATTGTTGTGCTGGAAACCCTCAGAGGATGTTCATATAAGGTCAGTAAAGCAGAGGTCCCACAGCAGAATCTCGTCTCTCAAGAGTTTACAATGTATGAAAGTTATCACAAAAACTTACAGCTGGGAAAATGAAGACTGGAGTCGTAGATGAGCGTGCTTCAAAGAGCTTTTTTATTCTCCAATATAGTGGTACAGAGGCCAAAAAGCCAGAGTCTCTGCAAAAAAAAACATTATTTTTTTCAGTCTGGCATTAGCTTTTATCTCCCTACGATATGGAAGTGTCTTACACTCTCCAGGTATTTTCGGATGAGTTCATTGGATACAATGTTATTTGTCTTACCTCAGATATTTTGAATAAATTAGATTTTACAGCTCTGCATGTTTGTTTATCTGCATTACTCACATCTTCGGCCATTAAGCTTATTTGTCTCCAGGCAAAAGATATTTGTTGCGACTCAAAAGGCAGGAGCGTCTTGTGAATGCGGCGAAACAAACAAGTTTGTTTAGACCCAAAGAGCAGGTGCATTCTGGGGATGTGGCCAGACAAACATGTCAGGACTGCTGGGTCTGTCCTTATCTCCTTGTTTGTTTTGGCGTGTAGTTACAGGACAGGCAGGGGAGATAATGGGAGCAGCATTAGAGAGAAATACAGACACATCAACATCTCCCTCACTTTACTGACCACTAGATGGCAGCAACTAAGACCATTTCATTTTCATCTTCTCAAAGATGTTCAGGCGAAGACAAATGCAGGAAGGTGAAGACAGTTTCAACAGTGTTTGTGATTTTCTTCTCAGATGTTTCATTGCTGATTAAAGGACAGTCACAGTCTACACAACAGATGATCTGTGTTGGTCTGTTTCTATTTTTTCTCACAAGCAGCATATTTTGACATTCAGTTGGAAACATGGAAGATTTCAATTAAAGGCACTATTTGCTGTGTGTTGTCGTCACCAAACAAAGAAACTGTCTGTTTTATTTATCAGACCTGAGGTTAAGAGAGAGAAACATTTGCTACATGAATTGTTTTTAAAGACATCTGATCAAGTAAAGAACTTGGGGGTCATTTTTAAGTCTGAGCATAGTTTTAATCCACATGTTAAAACAGGTTTTTATGATCTTAAGAATATGCCCAGCAGGCACTTGACGTTGATGTAACGTTGGTACAATGTTGTACTCCAACGTTGGATTACCATTGGATTATGATGCGAATATGAAAGTTGGGTTTACGTTACATCCTTACGTAGCCTTGACGTCAACCTCCAACGTTAAACAGACATTGAATATTGGTTGGACTCACAACGTTGGATTACCATTGGATTATGATGCGAATATGAAAGTTGGGTTTACGTTACATCCTTACGTAGCCTTGACGTCAACCTCCAACGTTAAACAGACATTGAATATTGGTTGGACTCACAACGTTGGATTACCATTGGATTATGATGCGAATATGAAAGTTGGGTTTACGTTACATCCTTACGTAGCCTTGACGTCAACCTCCAACGTTAAACAGACATTGAATATTGGTTGGACTCACAACGTTGGATTACCATCGGATTATGATGCGAATATGAAAGTTGGGTTTACGTTACATCCTTACGTATACTTGACATCAACCTCCAACGTTAAATAGACATTGGATATTGAATGTAGGTTTGACGTCATCCTCCAACATTAAATAGACATTGAGTATTGGTTGGACTCCCAACGTTGAATTACTATTGGATTATGATGCGGATTTTAAAGTTGGGTTTACGTTAAAACCTAACGTAGACTTGATATCATCTTCCAACGTTAAATAGACCTTGGATTTTGAACGTAGGCTTGACGACATCCTCCAACGTTAAATTGACATGGATCTTGAATGATGGCTTGACGTCAGAATCCAAACATTGGATTCTGACATTAACATCCAACACTTATCAGACACCTAAGTCAAGGAAAAAAAAAAAAAAAAGCACACAAAAATCTAGGTCACAAATTTACTCTTTAGAACTCTTTAAAACAGTGCATATAATGAATATAAACAGTGCATATAAAACAGCAGCATATATAAAACAGCAGCATATATAAAACAGCTGCCTGATAATTGGAATTAAACTAACAGCTGCTTCACACTTAACACAACACAAACAGCAGCATAAATTTGACATCAGCCAACTATATATATGGGGCTTCAGTGAGTTCTCTCTCTGTCATTCGGGTCCTTGCTTGGCAGCATGGTGTGCCTCCCTCTCCCCAACGCAGGTTCTTCAGGTCTCCAACAACATCCAACCTGTCGTTGCCTCCATTTCTTACACTGTAAAAAAAATTCCGTAGAATTTACGGTAAAATACTGGCAGCTGTGGTTGCCAGAATTTTACCGTAGAAAATACGGTCACAATGTATGAGACATTACGGTATGCTGTTTTGGCGACCGTAAATTTCACAGTAGAGAACTGTTATTTGTTTATGGTAATTTTCTGTAAAAATAACGGTTATAATATAAAACAGTTTACGGTATACCATAAAAGAAATTCCGTAGAATTTACGGTAAAATACTGGCAGCTGTGGTTGCCAGAATTTTACCGTAGAAAATACGGTCACAATGTATGAGACATTACGGTATGCTGTTTTGGCGACCGTAAATTTCACAGTAGAGAACTGTTATTTGTTTGCGGTAATTTTCTGTAAAAATAACAGTTATTATATAAACCTGTTTACGGTAAATTCTTTTAAAAATAACAGCTATACTGTAAACCTAATTACAGTCCATCAGTGAAAAAACACGGTAAAAACTGTAAGATATAGTACAGTATTTTATTGCAAAGTTCACGGTAAAATACTGGCAGCTGTGGTTGCCAGAATTTCACCGTAAAATATACGGTACAACATATATGGAATTACAGTTTGTTGGTGTAGATTTTACAGTCAGCAAATGCAAATGGTAAATTATTAAGCTCATTGTAAACTTTAAGAACCTCTCTTTGCATATACATTCTCTGTGAAAAACAGAACTTGTCCAGTATACTCACAAGGCAGTGCTGACATCTAGGAAAGACAGTGTGTGTCCACACATATGAAGGATAGTCCATGGTACAGTAGAAGAAACAAACATCATGAAAAAAGGAGCCACTTGCCCTGTGTTGATCAACACTAATGAGTCACTGAGTCCAGACTTGGCTGAAGAGGGCTCTTAACATGGACATGGTGTTCCAGCAGTCACCAGTTCTGCTTGAAGACTCATATGTTGTCCACCTGGTGTCCACTGTAGTATGGCATGATCCTCTCTGCAGCCAGAAAAAAGAAACAAAGCAAAGGTTAGACTGATGCAGTGCCTGAGCATGATGCCTAAAGAGATAAATTCAGCCTTCTGTTGTTACTGTAAATTGAGCTCCAATGAGCTATACATAAAATGAAACCTGTATGTTTGTATGAAGCTGTTGGCACTAGGGGTGTCAACGTTTACAATTTTTTCTACACATGTAACCTTGGCTTCTAACCGACGTGTACCCGGTTACACAGGAGATTTATGATCTCTTTCTATCGCGGGGGTAAGGGGGCTTTTTTTTTTTTATTAAAAAAGTTTAATCTGCTCCAATTAGCCAACACTTTCGCTGAATAAATGTATGCTCCAAAAACATTTAGTAACTTTGACCATGTTTTTTTATGCATTACAAATTTTGAGTCGGCCGCCATGCTGGAATCTTGATTGAAAATCAATGTAGTTCTATGGAAGCTAAGTGGCTAAGTGTTTTAAACTCCAACGCAGCAGAAGGGGTGCGTTTGATTTCAGCTCCTGGACGCATGATGACGTTGATGCGCTGCTTGTGTGCCCGCGGGGCTCATAGGGGCTCCGCTCCGTTCAAACGTTGTGCTGAGCATGAACACACCCCCACCGGCCAGAGCGTGAAGAGAGAGAGGAGATGCACTGGGGTGTATCCTACTGTGAAGCGAGTTGAGTGGGTTAGCAAGTTATGTTGAGTCTAAAGACAGGCTCTCCTGTACAAGGTGGCTCTCTTTTAACCCAGCTAGATCACCATGGTAACTTAGGCTTAGCCCATAACCTGGTCCCGACCAGTTCAGAGTATAAAGGGATAGTTAACAGGTAATGGGGATGCCATCTAGATATGAATCTATATGGCATCCCCATGACCTGTTACCTGCTGTGACAGTGACTTTCCCCGGACTGCGTCCCGTGAGCGGCCTGGTTTCAGTACTGACGAATGTGGTCCAGCTAGTTGACTGGGATCACGAAAATAAGTCCGTCGGAGTCTGTTTTTTGTTTTGTTTTTTCCCTCTGCCTTTATTTTGAAAGGACAGCTGGAGAGACACGGGCAGGCTTCGCGGAGATAAAGTGAGAGGGGATTGACACGCAGTTCCATTATTATCTTAAGCTTTCAGGCAACGTTATCATCCCTAAAAATACTATATTGGTGAGAAATAAACGAGGAGGAGGGGAAAAAGCCGTGTAAACGATTATTGATTTTTCTAAATGGTTATGATTTGTTATCCGTGTACCAGTTTACAGATGTAGATGTTTACACCCCTAGTTGGCACTGTGTACATGAGGGAGATCGACTGAGTGAAGTTTGAGTTGTGCTTGCATCTACTCATTTGCTACACTGACATAAACCATTGCTTACCTCAAATTAGCCTTGACAAGCCTGGCGTTTGAGTCATTGGGTCCAGACTTGACTGAAGACAGGTGGGACGGAGTCTCATACAGACATGGTACGATGTTAAGGAAACTTGAACTTTAGGCAGGTGTCATCATTCCTGCTTGAAAATTCACCAGCAGTCTTCAATCAGGTGTTTACTGTGGACTGGCATGAACCTCTCTGCAACCAGACAAAGACAGACAACAAAGAAAAAAAATGTTATTATGATAATAATGATAATTATTATAGACTGTTGCAAAGTGCTTCCTGCAACAACAAAACCAAACATTAATTAAAGAAGATAGAAAAGAAAAAAAATTAAATGGTGAATGAAGAGTAGGTTTAAAAAATCTCATGAAAAGGCCAACCTATAAATATGATTTCAGGAGGCACTTAAAACAGTTAACAGATTTAGCAGATCTAATAGATTGAGAGAGATTGAGGGAGAAACTGTGGAGGCTCCAGCTGAAAGCACACAATCCTTTGGATTTGACATTGAATCAGTGATTTAGATTTTTTTAAGGATAGTTCCAAGGATTTATCCTTAAAGTAACATTGCAGAGTTTTTCAGTGTTAAAATAATGTTTCCAGACTCATTGCAATGGAAGAAAAATGGTTAATAGGATGAATGGAGCTGCTGCCACGGTCTGAGCGGGGTCGCGTCGGCTGAAGCCGCACTATGTAACTTCCCTGCATGGATGCGAAACACTGCCCTCCCTTCCTTCCCCCTCCCTCTGCGTCGAGGGAGAGACGAGGTGGGTAAAAGCAGAACTTACGGTTCCCCTCCGGTCGTCGTCGCCGCCGCCAACCTCCCCCCACCCCCCCCCCCACCCCCTGCCACACAGTCTCCATGCAAACATGTGGTAAATACTGTCGTTTATTAATGGCAATCAACGCTAGATGCGCCGGCTGATTAGTTTCGTTTTCTCCCCCAGAAGATAGCGCTTTTGGTGGGCGATGGTGGGAGCACTGAGCTGAAACTCCGCAATGTTGCTTTAAGGAACTCCAGATAATAGGGTAGTAGACATAAATGGGAGACATAATTATTGATGTGTCCATGTAAGTATTTGACAGGTATGAAGAAACAAAAACATTTAATGGCAGCACCAGTTCAGAAGCCTATCTATTTAAATGTACTCACTGAAGCTGAGTGTTGAAAACGATGACGATGAATCGGAGTACTGGCCATACTACATTCCTGTTGACTGCTTTGCATTATCCAGCTGCACCGTGCTGTGGAGAAGGAGAAATTATTTGTTAAAAAATTGTATGGCTAGGCTGTTAAAGGGATCATTCTCACTTGTTATGTTATCTTTGAATTTGCCCATATCAAGTGTCAATAAATGTTTCCTTCGTAAAAACATCCAGGTCTCCTTGTATAATCTTTTATTACGAGTAAACCAGTTTCTCCATTATTTCCATCACAATTAGATTATGAAAGACCTACATTTGCAGAATTTTCCAAAAAAAACCTAACGACATATGGACCTGTGCAACATAAATCCTCCCAATCATCACTCATGACCCACTAGAAGAGTGTGGTGGTCTGTTTTTCTCCTGAGACTGAGCCCTCAGCCATTGTTTTGATGTGGTCGGTCTCCTTCTGGGCAGCAACCAGTGCTTATAAAAAGAGATTAACATAAAGCCTTCCATTGTTAAATTTATGCATGGTCAACTGTGCAATCACTTATCACTTTTTATCCTTGACAAGACTGGTATCTGATCACAAGGGTAGATTAGTAGGCCAGCAAAGATAAGTCCATGTCAAGTACAACCACTACTAGACTGCGTGAAAGAAAGTGTAAGGAAATATAAGAAGACAGGATATACATCCCCTCAAGTGAAATATGAAATCATCAATTCTTTCATTCTTTCCAACATACAGGTTGCAAATTACAGTAAAATGACTCAAAACCATGAGCAGCTGGGCCAGCCAAAGACCATGTAACACATATTTTTAATATCACAGCGGCCAAGGTTCAATTGTGGCTTGGGCCATACATATCATCCCCTCTCTCTCCACTGTGTTTCTTGTCTTATCTCTACTGCCACTGTCCAGTAAAGCAGAAATACAGTAATATATTTAAAAGTTAAAAACAAAAACAGCTTGTTATTGGCATTTACATGAATTAGAGACTCACCATTTTCCTGGCTGACACAATGCCATTAAGTTGTTCCCTCCATAACCAGTCATAGAACTTGCAGGATGCAATGCCTGAAAGGTGACAGTAGCATAATATTTAAATATTAACACTTGATAAAGAGACAAGCAAATTTATACAAGTGTACAGATAATTAAGAGAATTTGCTCTTACCGTGTTAAAAGATGTATCGGATGTCTTCAGTTTGCCTACTGTAAGGGAGAATCTTACGGTAGTAACAATATAGTGTCATAAATGCACTGAAACACAAGCTCAAATGTTCTTCAGTTTTATTAACTTGAATGCATGAATACAAAATGTTCACATACATTTATAAGAATTCTACTAACTAGACATTAGTAACAATGTCACCAGCCTTCAACCTACTCCATAGTGTCATAAATGCACTGAAACACAAGCTCAAATGTTATTCAGTTTTATTGAAGGAATTGTTCACCCCAGAATGATATTTCACTTATTATCTACTCACCCTCATGTCGACTAAGGGTTGGGAGAAGAGTCCTCCGTAGCTTCTCTGAGTTACAAGGGGTCTCTGCGTAGCAGTGCATGTCCATATAACAGTTGTGAATGGACATCAACTGTCTTCGTCACAAAAAACTAAATAACTAATAACTAATAACTAAAAAAAAATTCCAACACCAACCAAGTACCTCCATACCAAGCCAATTGTCCCGAAAAAAAGTATATTCCAATCCATATTTCAAACTTATTTACAGTGGAAGCTCCTCTTCCTGGTCCACCCAAGTCTCGCAATGACATTGACGCAAATCTCGCAAGATTTGGACAGACTGGGAAGAACAGCTTCCACTGCAAACAAGCTTGAAATATGGATTTTGTTTTCGGGACAATTTCCCATTTCAGGGCTTCGATATGGACATGCACTGCTACGCCGAGACCCCCTGTAACTCAGAGAAGCCACGGATAACATGAGGGTGAGTAGATAATGAGTGAAATATCATTCTGGGGTGAACTATTCTTTTAACTTGCATGCATGCATGAATACAAAATGTTCACATAATCTTAAAAGAATATTCTACTAATATACAGTACTTAGTGGGCAATATTTATCCTCGGCAGCCCCACAAAAAAACAAAACAAAAACAACTATCCCTTTAAAACTAATCTCACTCAGTACTTGTTATATTGAACAGGACATGCTTTGCTGTACTTAAACTTTACACTGACAACACAGAGTCAGTTAGCTTTGAAATAACATGTTTCATTCATTCATCCACTCATGGTCAGCGAGATCAGCAATGAGGGTGATGACTCTGGGGTTGACTGACAGTTGCTTCTTTTTTTTTGTTTGTTTCTACTACCTTTGTGCCCTTCTCTGGGTTGATGTTTAGGAAACACCTTTGTGAACACAAAAAAAATCATAATTAATGGATGGATGGATGAATAGATAGATAGATAGATAGATAGATAGATAGACAGACAGACAGACAGACACTTTATTGATCCCGAAGGAAATTCAAGCATCCAGTAGCAATAACATAACTATACATAACATAACGTACATTGAACATACATGCATTAAGAAGAAAGTAGCTATATAACTATATACAGTGATTTGTACTAAAGGAGGAAATAAAAATAAATATTTCTTTACCTCTGAAGGAACTCCAGGGTGGAGCCCAGATCCACAGGATAATGAATATTAAAGCAGTAATAGCTTCCGAGCATGAGGCAGACAGCAGCAATGAAGGTGGGGATGTGGTCATTCACAACCTTGCGGTCTATGGCTAGCATGAACTGCCTTGATGCATAGCAAGAGGTTCCTGTAAAAGCAGAAAAGAACAAACAGCACATTAGTCATTACCATTCAAAAGTGTTGCATGATATACAGAAATTAAGATACTTAAGATTCAAAACGATCAATTAGAATTTCCCATTGTTCGGTACATCAGCATCCTTTACCAAACATCATCTTGTGCTAACTCTGCAAACTACTTCTTCTTACTTTCAGCTCACTTGTTTTTTTGCCACCTTGTGGCCTGTATGAGTCACTGTTCACAATATTTTGACTTAAACTAGAAAATTCCAACCTCTAGCCTCTCTAGCATTACATGCCAGAGAGGCCTAGTGGTCCATGCGGGGCACTGTCTCAAAAATAAATAAATTACCCTTTTGTAAATATGTTACTCCTTTTAATCTTTTTAACTAAATTAATTAATTTTTACTGCATGAATTACCTATTATATGAATTATTGTGTCAATAAAATAAAGACAGAACAGTAGGAGAAAAATAAAGCTTGTCTTTTAGTTAGAGGTGTCACTAAGGTTTATATTTATTGGCCAAACTGAATTGAGTATCAAACTGTAAACAGTTATTAAATGAATTCTAGACCAATGAAACTTGTACAACCATGCACCTGTGCTACTACATTTTCTTTGTGCTGTTGAAATCTTGAGCTTGCTTGCACCAGTGCGACCACCTAATAAAGTGATCATACAGCCCTGTGTAATAACATTGTAGTGAAAATGGCATGTTGAAATTGAGAGCGGGTTATTAGGCAGTACCTAATAAACCTACAAAAATACTGAGAGCGACTGAAATTTTCTGTAAAGCCACCAATACAATGCGAGCCCAAATTATCCCCCCCAATGCAATACAATGTTCCTTTAACTGTTTTATCTGATACTGCAATACCATTCTCCTCCAACTCCTTCAAGTCTGCTAGTAACTCAGAAAACACTGTAGCATGCATGTCCAAATGCTTTGAAATCTTTCTCTCTGCACAGTAGGACAAGTAACATGTGGTCTGTGTTTGAGCGCACATGAACTGGCAGGTTAGCAACAGATGCATAAACAGCTAATACCTTATGCCTTGTCTTTGCTGAACCTAAAGGGTTAACAACTTCGAAGGCATCTTGGTACAGTACTACCTTGAGACTTGATGGATTCTCAGCAAAAAACTCATTTGATTTGAATATCTGACCATCACTAATGTCACTTAAAACATCTGTGGGAGACTCAGCTGAATGCTCTCCTGATTTCTGCCACAGGTCAGACTCTAACAAACATTTCAAAGTCTCTCTCACAGGCACATAGTAGGCAAACCTATCTGTTCTGTTGTCATCTCTTCCTATAAACATTTTCTTTGGCTCCACATAATTGAACTTTTTTTTGAAAGTCTGAGTCCTTGAGTATGTTGTCCTCATTGGACCTCTGTGACATGCAGAGAACAGATCAGATCCCCTGACAGACTCACAAACTCTGGTGATATCCTCATCTGACAATGATGTGTCATTTTTTAGCAGGGCTGTAAGTTTACTCAAACTATATGTCTGACCCAACTCATGTATGTTTTGTATCTCCTCAACAATGTTCTGTATGGTCGAAGCAGGTAGTAGAAACTCACCCTGCAATTTCAAGTAGAATAAAGAGACATTTCTGAGAAAGAGATCACTGAAATCCTCTGATATATCCATATCAGCCTCATCTTTACCTGTCCCTGTACTTGTCTCACTCACTTGAGCGCCAATGTTATCTGATTCAGTTTGAACAGATGATGATTGTGAAGAAGACTCTCTGAATAAGGCACTGATATTGGTAGCTTTAAGATTTCTGTGTTTCCGTGACATGTGCGCGGTAAATGAGGATTTGACCGTGAACGCATTTGTGCATCCTCTGACTGGACATGTCACAGCACGTCCTTCCATAATATGCTCTCTCAAGTGAGCTATCAGATCTTTTGTATCGTGACACTGGCGTTCGCACATTGCCATTGCGCATTTAAAATCACTAACCGCCGTGCCGACAGTAATGGAAGTAGGAGCAGATACACTATGCCTCCGGTAAAAATGCGCCTTAAACGCTCCATATCTGTTAAATGTCTGCTTGCAACCGGCTCCAGTGCACTTAAATAAACAACGTGGTTCATTTCTGTGCAGTTTGCAATGAAGCACATAACCCCTCAAAGTCTTAACCGACTTGCTACAGAAGTTACAGCTAAACATTGTTCTGGCATAAGCAGGTAGCGACACGTCCTGCAACCTTTAGGATATAGCTACCTGGACTCCTCTGCTTGAAAGTCAACGAAAAAGAGCTCATGTGGCTCTGCAGCTAGCTAACGCTAATAGGACAGCCTCAATGAGCTGTGAATGTATGGTATTTACCTGTGGGCACGAAGAAAAGGCGTTAACTCCGCGGTCCTCTCTCCAGCAATCTCTGTCGGTCTGTGTAGGCCTATCTCCAACGGTTTGGTTTCTCCTCAATTCAATAAAGCTTTATTGACATGGAACACCAACAGACTCTGCTCC
Source organism: Hirundichthys speculiger (assembly GCA_018398805.1). Classification (NCBI taxonomy): domain Eukaryota; kingdom Metazoa; phylum Chordata; class Actinopteri; order Beloniformes; family Exocoetidae; genus Hirundichthys; species Hirundichthys speculiger. The sequence goes on along the minus strand of JAGFBZ010000461.1, from coordinate 435,560 downwards.
TGTGGGCGCGAAAAAAGGCGGCGAACTGAAATTTCCGTCAACTCCGTCCTAGTATTGCAAGACTTCGCACATCTCTTAATGGATGCACATGTGAAGTCTCGCCATGTTGACATGCTACAGATATAAGATATAATGAAATCCCAAAATGAAGGAAAGTTTCAACTGTTCATTTGAATATTTGGTCACCATTACCTCCAACAATATAATAATAATAATAATAACAATTATAATAATCATTATCATCATCATCACCATAATAATCATAATATAATAAGAGTAATAGGCAATAGACTTAACTAAATAATGACTCTTCAGATAAAAGGCTATTCAGAGTATCTGCAGGTCCCGATGGGCCCATCCATGGTGAAGGAAAGTTCTTCAAACAAATAACACAAATAACTCAATCACTGACATAAAGGACATTTCTAATCTTGCAGAGTGCAAAATGGCACAACGGATCTTATGTAACAGATGCCAAGGTGCTGTAAAACTTGACATGCATCAGGCACTCTGTGGCCTGCTATGTAAAGGTACAATCCCAAATGTCCACCCAACCTTTTCATGGTCAGTGAGTTGGCTTGGACCTAGAGTCCAAAGTCCAGTTGGGTAGTGTGAACAGAAATACAAAGCTGGTAAGTGACTGAATGTTGGTTTAGATCTCTAATCTCAGTACATTCTATGCACTGTGATTCTCAAATTTCAAGGACCAGCACTTTTAAGTAGACTATAGGTCACAGACCACCAATTTGATATGCGCTAACAACCTTACTTGTTCATAAAATTTGCATCTGTATGTGGGGCTTTTTGTTTCAGCATCTGAAAGAGATCAGACACTGGAGCAGGGCTACATGGGTGTGAGTTGACAGAAAAATATAATTGTGACCTCCTTGGCTCAGAACTTTTCAAATGAGGGTCCACAGCCCATTTTTAGGGTCTATAAAATGTTTCAGAACCTCTGCATTACATCATTATGTGATGTAATATAAAGGCCATTTCCTCCCCATGGGTTTATCCATATGAAAATTAAAGGAAAATGCCAGATGAATTACATGGCTACTGCATCGGTCTCCAGGCTTTACATCACTGTCAGAGGCACAGTTGTCTATGCAGATGCAGCTGATAGATTAGTGTCAACCAGTCTGCTATAGCAGCAGGGAAATGGGACATAACTGTGTTGTCTTGATTCAGAGTCTTGGGTATATAAGCTCACACTGGCAAAGTATATCAGTCTATTCTACGTTGATTTGACATTAGTAGACAAGACATTGGTTACTTGCCAACATAAAACCTACTAAATAACGACAACAGCTTGATGTAGCTGCACTACATCAACAGAACCTGCACTTCTTCCAGTCCTACCTGACCGACCAAAATTTCTCTGTCCAGCTGGGAGATTTCTTCTCCACCCCTGCCCCTCTCACCTGTGGGGTCCCCCAGGGCTTTATATTGAATCCAGTCCTTTTCCTGCTGTCCATCCTTCCTCTTGGAGAAATCCTGGCTAAACACAACATCTCCTTCCACTGCTTTGCTGATGATGTCCAGTTTTATCTCCCTCTCAAGGCAAATGGACAGGCTGCACTCCTCCAGTCACTGCTTGATTGTCTCGCTGACATCAAAGCATGGATGGGTGCAAACTTCTTAAACCTTAACAAGAGCAAGACCAAGATCATCATCTTTGGCAAAACCTTTCCGGCCCTCACCAGCGATGCCCTAGGCCCCCTCACCTCTAAGATCAGGACCTCTGTGAGAAACCTTGGCGTGATCTTTGACAGTAACTTCAAGTTTGAGAAGCAGGTTGGCGTGGTTAGAAACAACTTCTTCCAGCTGAGAATCCTCACCAAGCTCAAGAACTACCTGTCCCTGAACGACCTAGCGACAGCAGTCCATGCCTTTGTAATATCACGGCTGGATTACTGCAACACCTTATACATCAACATCGAGAAGTCCTAGCTACGTCGTCTACAGCTAGTACAAAATGCAGCTGCTCATTTCCTCACCTACACACGTAAACATGAGCACATCACCCTGGTTCTCACCTCCCTCCATTGACTCCCCATCCCTCAGCGTATTGACTTCAAGGTGCTACTCACCATTTACAAATCCCTTCATGGACTGGCCCCTGCTTATTTGTCAGAACTCCTGCGCTACTACAACCCTTCCAGAAAGCTACAGTCAGCTGACCAACTGCACTTGGTGGAGCCAAAGGCCAGGCAAAAGATCAGGGGAGACAGAGACTTTGTGGTCACGGCCCCCAAACTCTAGAATGCACTCCCCCCCTCACATCAGAGCATCCGAGACCCTGGAGGTCCTTAAATCCCTCCTCAAGACCCCTTCTCATTTTTAATAAGTGTCCAGCCACCCCCTCCTCCCCCCATAGATAAGCTAGGCTTTTTTTTAAAGTTATTATTATATTTAATTACCCTCTGTATATGTTTTTATCAAACTCTTTATGCACTGTTTTTATGTGAAGCACTTTGGTTTCAGCTGTTGCTGTCTGTAAATGTGCAATAGAAATAAATTTGACTTGACTTGATGTTAGAATTTAACATTATTTGGATGTTGTCATTATGTAATGTTGAGAGGATGTTGGGATTTGGGTATATACCCAACAACTGAATGTTGGGTATTCTACGTCAATTTGACGTTAGCATTTGACGTTGACCAGACGTTGGATGTTGGGTTACTAGCCAACACAACTTAAAACCAACTAAATGACAACGTCAGATTAACGTTGGAATTCAACATTGTTTGGATGTTGTCAGTATAACGTTTAGAACATGTTGGGCTTTGGTTGTATACCCGACAACTGAATGTTGGTATTCTACGTCAATTTGACGTTAGCATTTGACGTTGACCAGACGTTGGATGTGGGTTACTAGCCAACACAACTTAAAACCAACTAAATGACAACGTCAGATTAACGTTGGAATTCAACATTGTTTGGATGTTGTCAGTATAACGTTTAGAACATGTTGGGCTTTGGTTGTATACCCGACAACTGAATGTTGGTATTCTACGTCAATTTGACGTTAGCATTTGACGTTGACCAGACGTTGGATGTGGGTTACTAGCCAACACAACTTAAAACCAACTAAATGACAACGTCAGATTAACGTTGGAATTCAACATTGTTTGGATGTTGTCAGTATAACGTTTAGAACATGTTGGGCTTTGGTTGTATACCCGACAACTGAATGTTGGTATTCTACGTCAATTTGACGTTAGCATTTGACGTTGACCAGACGTTGGATGTGGGTTACTAGCCAACACAACTTAAAACCAACTAAATGACAACGTCAGATTAACGTTGGAATTCAACATTGTTTGGATGTTGTCAGTATAACGTTTAGAACATGTTGGGCTTTGGTTGTATACCCGACAACTGAATGTTGGTATTCTACGTCAATTTGACGTTAGCATTTGACGTTGACCAGACGTTGGATGTGGGTTACTAGCCAACACAACTTAAAACCAACTAAATGACAACGTCAGATTAACGTTGGAATTCAACATTGTTTGGATGTTGTCAGTATAACGTTTAGAACATGTTGGGCTTTGGTTGTATACCCGACAACTGAATGTTGGTATTCTACGTCAATTTGACGTTAGCATTTGACGTTGACCAGACGTTGGATGTTGGTTACTAGCCAACACAACTTAAAACCAACTAAATGACAACGTCAGATTAACGTTGGAATTCAACATTGTTTGGATGTTGTCAGTATAACGTTTAGAACATGTTGGGCTTTGGTTGTATACCCGACAACTGAATGTTGGTATTCTACGTCAATTTGACGTTAGCATTTGACGTTGATCAGACGTTGGATGTTGGTTACTAGCCAACACAACTTAAAACCAACTAAATGACAATGTCAGATTAACGTTGGAATTTAACATTGTTTGGATGTTGTCAATATAACGTTTAGAAGATGTTGGGCTTAGGTTATACACCCGACGTAAATTTAACGTTAGCACTCAACATTGACCAAACGTTGGATATTGGTTACTAGCCAACACAACTTGAAACCAACTAAATGACAACGTCAGATTGACGTTAAAATTTCTACGTTTAACTGACGTTAGCTTTAGATGTTGTATCAATGTTGGCTTTTGGTTGTCCAACGTTGCAACCCATATCCAACCTAGAACCAATGTTAATGCAACGTAGTGTGCCTG